>CM071927.1:28487464-28795109 GCA_016081115.2 Rehmannia glutinosa | reverse complement strand
TTATCATTTTTTAAGTTTAATTGTGTTGAGTTTTAATTGGTCTTTTACTTATTTTTCTTTTAGTTAATTAAAAATCACAAATTTGGTTGATATTTAGGATTTATTTTTCATTATTGTGATACATAATAATTATTTTTGCGCCTAAATCTTCCTCGAGAGACGACTTGTGGTTAACTTAATACCCTACAATTGATCTCGTTCATGAGGATTGTTAGACTTTTATAGGTGTTTAGCGATTTAACGATTGCTCATTATTTATTATGTTTGTGCAACATATGATATGAATCACAAACATAATGCATACTATCTTAAATGAAAATGAAATTATATAATAATTTCAATAGATACTTTTACATAACAAAAATTGAGGTCTGGCGGCCTCTTCTTGTTTCACATGAATCATTACATAAATCAACTTAAATAAAGAAAGAAAACCAAGAAAGTACAAGTAAAGCCAGGAAAATATTTTTCCTTCTCGCTTAAAAAAGTGAAATTCTTCACCCAACTTCTTCAATTCAACCTCTTGTTTGAAACTCCGACAATTAAATGCCTTCCAATTTATTTATTTTTCGCAGAACAAACTTGAAATTATCAACTTGGATCTTGCATACACAACCTTATCTACCCACTCAAAAACCCACAACCATTACCATTAAGAGAATTAGTACAACACATAAATCCCGTGCTAGGGTTTTGTGTGTCCACAAAGTCCACAACCGAGCAAAATTACCACAATCGCAGACAAGACTCAGATTATGTTGAGGAGGAGCTAGAACTTATTTTTCAATTTTTTTGAATTTTCAAAAATTAAAGAGAAACATTTGGGGAATAAAACGATGAGAATGAGGGAATTTATGGTTGTTGTAGCTCCTTCCATTCTCCCTCCAAAATGAGGCAAATTTTTTCATTTTCCTCCAAAAATGCCAACTAACGGACTTGATAGATTCGATCGTCAATTTCTTGGTGGTGGGACCATTTACAGAATAAGAACAATCTTATGTGGACTATTTTCAAGCCATGGGACTAAAAACGCCAGTGCTGGAGGCATAATGAGACCAAAAGTAATTTTTTCTCCTTTTTAGGGCTAGAATATCTAGTTGTTTCTCTATCTCTATTTTGTTTGCTTTTTGGTTTTGTGATCACAAGAATATAATTTTTATTTCTCTCTCAATATTATGAATTCTTTGATTTCAACATAGTATCGTAGCTAATTTATCGGGTAGAGTGCTTTAAAAGCTCCATTCGTTTTACCAGTTTTTGGTTGATTTGGTTCAATTTCGCTAGTTTTTTGTTCATATTTGGTTGGTTTAGTTGGGTGAATTTGATATGGTTTCTATAGCATATTTTGGTTTATCATCTTGTAATTGATTTAGTTGAGGTGAACTTGATATGGTTTATGGAGCAAAATTTGATCGGGTCATCTTCCGGTTGATTTAGTTGGGTGAATTTGAGATTAAAGACGTGCACCTTTGTGATGTCATCACATTGTTTCTTGTTTTTTTAGTGCGGTTGGCTTTGATGTACATTCCACACGTTTTCATTTTTTGTTTGACAAACTTTCGATGCTTCGCATCGTAAGTTTGAGGAGGAGTGTTAAATATAATTATATATTATTCTAGATAGTTTTCTTGATTTAGTTACGAGTCCTTTTACGGTTAGAATTTCTAGTTAATTTATGATTAAACCTTCTAGTCATTTTACGGTTAGTATTTCAAGTTGCTCTCTCTTTCTATTTTGTAATTAACTTTTTGGTTTTGCATCACAAATACAAGTCTTTATTTTCTCTCTCAATATTACGAATTCTTTAGCTCAACATTATTATCTTATGAAAAAGATAGAATTCATGGAACTATCAAAAAGTTCAATTGAGCAATATAATATAAAAATGTGTTGATTGAAAGACTCATATGTCATCAAGTATTTTATAATTGACTAATGTATTTGAAATATTTGATAACTTCTATAATTCCAAGATTTTATATATAATTTCAAGAGTTATAGAGAATTGACTGAAGTTGAAAAGGTTAATTTATGAACCCCTAACAATTTTTTTTCAATTGATTTTTTTCTAAAAAGTTTATACAGATTTTTGAAATTCTTGCATTAAATACTATTATTTTACGTAGATATTTTTGAAAAAGTAGTGGTCATGCAGTCCGTCCAACTTAAGGAACTTGGTGTGACGATTCATCGACATAACTCTTGAAGATTTGGAGTAATCAACGATGAAGCAATTTTTTTTATTTTATTTATGCCAACGATTTTTTTACAGGAACACTTATTTATTTTGCACCTTTGTGGGGAGTATTTTGTTGATACGATCTTTGTAGCATTTGGAAAATGGTTTTAAAAACCCATGGCTACCATGTCGTGCGAAGGTTTTTCGAGGTAAAAATGTGAAATAAACACCCATTTAAGTCAATAACATATGGATGCTTATGTATTTAAATTCAAACGGACGATATTGATGATTACAAGGTTTGTGATACATGTATTTGAATCTAAAATTCTAACATGGGTCAATGCAGTCATAACTCATAAGGTGTTGATTAGTGAATAACACTCATCCCATCCGACTTCTAACTAACTTTCAAGTTTCAACAAAGAATGATTTCTCCGATCGATCGTTTCATTTGGCATTACTATAAACAAATTATTCTAAACAAAATCAAAAGACAGTCTCAATACGAATGTTGGGTTGTACCTAAAGAATACAGTTTTTAGTTATGACCAATTATAAATCTACAACTGCATCAACACAAACGAAACGGCATATTTAGAAGATTTTCTTTTTATACATGAAGTGGAAGGCTTGATAATATCTTGGAAGATTTACTCAAGATGTATGAGAAAAAGTTGGTTCAAGTTTTACTTTTGTATACACACGTTGCCTTTTATAAGATTGAGAGATTTGGTAGATTTGGTGTGAGAGAGAGAGTGTTGTATTTTTATGGCCTGTAGTTAGATTGACGATTTGGTGAGAGAGTATTGTAATTTTATGGATTGAGATTTCATATTTCACTTTTCTATTCTATTACCTCGAATGAATGATACATGTAGAAGATGATGTTATGTCACAATTGAACATGTGTCATTCATCCAATGTATGAAATATGAAACGGAAAAGAGAAAGTGAAACAGTAGATCTCATCCCTACTTCTATGGCCTGTAATTAGATTTAGAAAGATTTGGTATGTAAATTTTGGCGGAATGTATAAGCTCATGTTTACCAACATTAAAAAATATATGGAAAAAGGAAACAACTATAAAATTTGAATTATTGGACTTTTTAATTGATATGCGGATTTGATCCATCTCTCGGGTCTTTTTAGCCACCCAACTTGGGTGGCACCAAGTGAGTGATCCACCCCGATCACTCACACACCCATGTGGGTGTGGGTGTGTGTGTGTGAGGATCCATGGTCGATCCTCACACTGGGTACCACCCATGTGGGTGGCATGGACAAGACCCCATCTCTTCTTTGAAATGTATGGCTTACGTAACCGAAAATTTTAGCGGTCATGTCATATCATTCCATTTTCCTCCGCAGATAATAATCACTAGTTGATAAATTTAAGTGAAAACAAATTTAAGCATAAGATAGACTTAAACATGCAAGTTGCTATCCTTTTTCAATTTTTTTTTTTTTGTAATTGGCCGCTTTTTCAATTTGAACTTTTACTTTTTCTATGTTGAAATTTTCAAGAAAAGGTGACCATAAGAAAGTTGAGGAGTAGGTAGGCTTTGAGCTAAAGCGCCGCAAATGAGCCGAATCGAGCGAACATGAACATGCTTGAGTTCGGTTCATATATTTTTTGGATTGGTTTTAAATTCGGCCGAGGTCGATCTGACTTTCATAATTGAGCTCGAGTTTCGCTCGTTTTGCAAATTATTGGTTCGTGAACTATTCAAGTTCGCTCGTAGAAGCTCATTTAATGTATTCGACGAGCTTAGCTCGACTTTCGCTCATTTAAGCACGAACATGCTTGGTTCACAAAGGCTCGAGCTTGAATTGAGCTCATCAAAGAAAACTCGAGCTCGTTAATGATCAAGTTCGAGTTCGAACACAAAAAGCTCGCGAGCCCCGCAAAACAAACATGTTCGCAGCCTAGCTTTCGAACATAAGCTAGTCACCAGAGTTAACATGTTCGTGAGCTTTCGAACCAAAATCTGCAAGTTCGAGTTCTCGATTTAAAGTTTGAGCTCGAATTTTAGGCTCAAGTTCACTCGTTAAGTTCTCGACGAACTATCTTGAACGCATTTTTTGATTCGAGACCGAATAGCTCGCGAGCGGCTGTTCATTTGTAGCCCTAGTTTGCAAGGGTGGACCCAAGCTCCCCCCCCCCATCCCCTCCCCCTCCACACTATTTTTTCCGTTTTTCTAAGGTAAAAAAATAAAACAAAATTATATTTTTTTTTAAGAGTAAAATATATTTGGGCTGGGGGAAATAAAATTTGGGCTAGAAATACTTGCTCCTACCGGGCTATTTCACCGCTTTGAGCTTTGATTAGGTTGTGTGAGTCTCCTTTGACGATGCTTAGTTGAATTTCAAGATTAAATAGTGATTTTGATTATATATGCATATATATAAAACAACTTTGTTACTATTTATTTATTTATTTGTATATATTTGAAAGGAAACTTTTTACCATCTTCTAAGACTATCGCACACATCGCTACTACTAACATGAATGCAGTGACGGCCATGGTGGGGCAAGGGGGTCATTGGTCCCCTTGTAGTTTTGTAAAACTTTAAGGTTATTTTGGTTATTTAAAATTATAACAACTAAAAAAATACAAAAATTAGGATCAAATCTTCAATTCCTTCATAGTTTTTTTCCTCTTTATTTGTAAATCTTGAAAAAAATCTTTTAGTCTTGATCATTTCTATCATTTTTTCAAAAATTGTACATTTTTTTAGCTCCACCAACATTTTTGTAAATTTCCCCCAATAATTTTCTTTTCAAATATTAGCAATGAAGCATTACCCCCTGGACTTTTTATTTATTAAGTGCACCAGAGTCCATTTTTGTGCTCCTTTCAAATCTTGGCAAGGAGTTAATTTAATTAGAATTTCATGTATTGAATTTTTGTTGTCTCTTATTCAATATTTGTAAAGAAAGTGATGACAATTAATAATGATGATCAGTAGATCTTTGTTTATGATTTGTCACAGCATTCTTGTAAAGATGGTTGGTTAATTGCAATATGAAAATTAATAATTTAAAGTGATTATGTCCTTTAGGGCATCTCCAACCCATAACACCAAATTTGGTGTGAAAATCACACCAAATTTGGTGTTTTGGTGTAATTTTGCAAAACCATCTCCAACCCACTACACTAAATCTTACACCAAATGAATATTTTAATATTTTCATTTCATTTTGGAATAGTAAATTTATTTGTTTATGCGTTATTTCTTTTTCTTATATTTTATTATTATTAATGTAACTAAATAAAACTTATATTTAACTAATATTATTACATTAATTAATTATATTACAAAATTAACATTACAACTAGTATCACAATAAATAAAAATACTAAATTGCACACTAGGCAATAAAAAACGACAAACCTAAAACAAATATTTAAAGACAAAAAAAAGATTAATACATTACTAATTATCGAAATTAGTATATTCATCCCACACGTGATCGATTAATGCATCACGGAGTGTAAAGTGAGCATTTTTGTCCTTGATTTGTTTGTGTCGCGAGAAAGTCTTGAAAACGATTATTCTCATTTGTAACCATCTCAATATCCGGAGTTGGTGCTTCCATGCGGAATTATCTACTATTAGGAATTTAGTTTGCTTGGTATTTTGTTTTTAGATTTCAAGTTTAATTATAATTTTAGTGTTTTGTATTTTATGATAGACTTTGATGTTTTTTTAATTAAATTATAATTTTGTTTATTAATTATTTTAGTTTATCAAAATTTTAAGTTTAGTTTATAATAATTTATTGGTAAATATTAACTATTGTTCATCAAAATAATAATTATATATAAAATTTAAATAACTAAAACCATGTTACAAATGAATTATATATCAAATATGGATACAATAGGAATTAAAAGTTTGAAGTAGAAGAAATTGGAGGAAGCGAAGAAGGAATATTTGTATTCTGCTTTGGTGTAAAGGAATAGTGTTACAAATTTGGTGTAACACTATTCATTACATGTAAATTTGGTGTGATGTTTAAAGTTGGAGTTGGAGGGTGTTTTTAGATATTTGGTGTTTTGGTGTGGGTTTTAGAGTTGGGTTGGAGATGGTGGCGTCGTGATTATCTTTTTCTGATCAAATATTACAAGATATAAGCCCAGACGTTAATTAAGCCCCCATATCCCACCCTAATTATTTTATTTGTCAATGAATGGTTAGGGGACCGAAGACATTAAATATAGTTTTGTTGCAAAGTTGTCCAATCTTCTTAACTTTATCTCTTATTGCCAATTTTTATACTTCTTAAAATTTTCATGTATGTTTGATTAATATATTCATAACCAACTTTATGGTTAAGGCCTCACTTGCATAAGTTGAGGAAACTACTAAAATCCGACCAGAGGGACACCACAGGAGATATAATTCACTACAACAAATATAGTCTTTTGGGACGAGGGTTTTAGGGACAACATATTGTTGTCGCTAATAAATGATTTTGCAATGACTAGTTGGCACAAATACTCTAAGCGAGAAATTGGATAAAAAGCTGGTGGCTATTAGTTATAGCATCGAATTGTCAAAGTTATTGTCACTAATAATCAATTAATTGAGACAAATTCTGTCACCGCTAATAATTTTCGCACTATTTGTCGTCACTAAAGATTTTCCATCCAGTAAAACATAAAAGGTCGAAATTATTCCTCACTTTTTTACCCTAACTCTTTACGGGCGCCTAAATTTCCTCTTCTCTCGTTTGCGAACATCGCCACCACCGAGGTTCTCGTGCGTGTCACCGTTAGCGAGCCACTTTAGGCCAATGCGCCCGTCAAGCCGCATCGCTGGATCTTCTAATTTTTATTAAATTTAGCGCAGATCGCATCAAAACGCCAAAAATCTAGTCCATATAAAAAAATTGAGTAAATATATGAAATGCCAAAAGAATTAAGATCATCTTGGCGGATTAAGATATATGAGTGGATGAATGATTGACTTGTTGTTTATTTAATGAACAATTTTTGGATTCACTTTTTCAAATGAAATTTTGAAACCGGGAAGCTCATTTTACGTATTAATAATCGTTGTTTGTAGTTAAATAATCTTTTGGATAAGTCGTTTTTCCAAAAAGTTCAATCTAGAGCCCAAAATTGGCGAGAATGGAGGTAAAGCGTGGAGTATGAAACCTTCAATGATTATTGTAAGGTCAATTTCATATTTGCATTTTTTATTGTAATAATTTTTATTTTCTATTTTTTAAAATTTCTGACGATGATCGCCCTAACCAAAACGGAAAAAATTATGACCGCTAGTTGTGAATCGCTACGCCCATCGTGTCACCACCACCCCGTCTCCCGCCGAGCCGCCACCACCACCTCCTCTCTCGCCGACTGCCACCACCACTTCTCCCCGTCGATAAAAAGTGAGGAAAATACTCGATCCTGTAAGAAGAGGAAAAAATGAGAGAGAGAGAGAGAGAGTTCTCTTCTTCTTCGCCTTATCTTGGTTATTTCTCGAATTTCTTTTACGAATTGGTTACGAGTGTGGATAACTTTATGCTTCCTTGGTCTACATGAAACAGGATTTGATTTGTGCAGTTTTCAGACTCGTTTGGGAGAGACGAGTGCAGGTAGCCCATTCTCTAATATTTTCTTATTTATCTTTTAATTAATTTTGAAATTCAAATTACATTTTCTTTTCTTTTGTTTTTTCTGGTGTGGATAGAGCAGGAGAAAAAATCAACTTTAAGAACCTGAAGTTGAGGTACACAATTTCATTATATTGTTCATAATGTGTTAGTTTCTGTTCCATTTCATTCTGTTTGTTTGTTATAATATGTTTATTTTCATTGTTGCTTATATTTGTTTGTTGAAATGGCAACAAGAGATTTTTAACACGTATGTAATGCCTAATGTTGAATTATTTTAAGTCAACTCTACAATATCTTGTACCAAACTGATAAAATATCAGTTTATAATTAGTTGAAATTTCTATGCAGCTAAAACTTGCTAATTGTAGAAGAACTCAGTTTCTTACTCGTTGCCTAAGATTTTTAGACATTAATACTTAGTTACATCTGTTGCTATGCATAGTGTTTCTTACTCGGTTTCTGTAATGTTTTCTATTGACGTATATACTCTCTCTATTTTAATGTACATGAATGGATCTATAACTTTAGCCACATGAAGTTTAGAACCTGCTTGTATCAACACATCGCTGAGTTACAGACATTATGCCACGCATAAAAGAAAGTTTTCTTTTGGAGGTTGTGATTATCAGAACTTGTTCAATGGGTTACTCTAATTGAATAAGTAATGGAAGGAGATGCACTATATCTAATTTTGATATTTTGGTCCGTACATGTTGAATTGAGGTTATAAACAAGGATATGATTTTGTTTCTTTTTTTTTTTTGGGAAGTAAATTATATATACTAGTGTTGAGCTTCTGAATTGATCTGTTTGCCTTTAAGATCTTGTATGGAATGGTGTTTTTTGGCAAATTATGTCTGCCCAAGGACAGAGTGGATGATTTTTACTTTTATTACTTGATGATCATCTCAGTGGAACTGTTTATGTGTCTTGAGAGTAATTTGAGATCAATGTTTTACCAGATTGTTTGGTGTCGAATTGTCTAATTTCTCTGCAAGTTAAGTTGCTATGAATTGAAATGAAAGTGCATAGATTACATTAAATCATTAATGATTGATTGAGGGCAGTGGACTAACTTGCTGTACCAGGCTTCTGTCTGATTTGGTATTTTTTTGCTTTTTTCCCAAGTGTTACAAAGGGATTGTGTTGATTTTGATATTCATCTTCAAGTCCTTTATTGACTATTATGCAGTCATTACATTCTTTTTTGCACACGAGTTGCATGGTCGATATAGATTTTATTGGATGGATAACAATGATAGTTGCTGGTCATTTGTTTTGGCATAAGGGGCATATTGGACTTAATCACTCCCTTAGTTGGGTCCAGATGTTGATCACACATATCACCTAGTGGGATTCTTTGTTTAGTTGTCCGGGTAGGAAATCTCAAACATATTTCCTGTAAAAAAGATTTGTCATCTTAATTAGTTTTATCCTTTTAAAAAATATAATTGTGAGGTCCTATTTGACTTTCATTATATGTATTTAGCTTTTGATTTTTGATAATGAAGTTTTCCAAGTAAAGTCAGTACAAGACAAAGTAAGAAATACATATAATGAAGTAAACTACTTTCATTATATGTAGGGATAATTAAAACACCCCTGAGGTTTAGGCTAATTACAAAAAATACAGAGATGTTTTAAAATTACAAAAAAAAAAACTTGAGGTTTGATTCTATCTTACATTTTCTCCCTTCATAAACAAACAAACATTTCAAAAAAATAGCCATAAAAAGTGCACATTATTTCAGTAAAAAAACGAGCATTGATGGTTTGACTAGAATTTCAATCAGATAAGTACATGCGAACAGTTATGAACAATCTAAGCAAACTCTACCAGCACGTGACAAACAAAGCCAAATGTAAAGAAATTTAATTGAAGTAATTTTGAAATATATTACAATGACCTCAATTCACTCACAACCACACCCTGGCTGCTGGCAACGAAAATAACAATCACTCGGAATTGCTTCTTCTGATTAAAAGTTTATTGGTGGCCAATCCACGTCTTCCAGTACGGTCAACATTGGGCATACGCAGCTTTTTACTGTGTGTGAAAGCTCAACCAACAAATTACTCCGTGAAACAGAAGTTAAATTAAATCAGCGACATTCATTGGCATTTCATCTATCTGTGTGCTGTAGTACTGCTCGATATCTCTTAGGATCTTGATGTCATCACTTTTCACAAAGTTTATTGCAACACCCTGCACAGTCATGTACCCCCACATTATTTGGGTTGAAAGAAATCATATCAGTAAAAAATGTTAGTGCCCAACAATAACACAGGAGAAAGTAAAATTCTTGAATGAAATTTAATCTAGAAATGCTCAATATATTTTTGAAGCATGCATCAATGTTGCAATTAGAGAAACAATGAACTCAAATGAAACCTAAAACTCCAAATTCCTGCAAAAAAACATAGGGTCTTAAAAGCAAAGTGAAATTACCTTTCTCCCAAAACGGCCAGATCGTCCGATGCGATGAATGTAAAGCTCTCGATTATTAGGAAGATCATAATTAATCACAAGAGACACCTGGGAATTCAATACAAAGACAATAAATCAGTAGTTGCTCCTCTTTTGTATAATGTGTGTTAGGAAAAGGGTGATAGGATAAAAAAGGAAAAAGACAGATCCTACAAAAACTATCAACCTAACACAAGATCAACACTAGTGCAATGGACCCACAAAGTACCCAAACGGAACATCATGAATCCACAAAGGGTTGGGGTTGATCATGTTTTGAATATTATAATGGACTCCATATAGAATTGCAATTGTCCAAATTCTGAATTATGGGCGCGGCAGACTTTAGATCAGGAAATTCCAAATGCGTGCGGGGGAAGACTTTATTATTGCCTAGCCATGACGAATGTTTAGATATCTAGAATATCTCACGATAGTTTCCAATACATCAACTTTACATTCTTCATCATCTTTCATCTTTTATCAAGTTCGGAGCTGCTAACCCGGCAACAGTGGTACAAAAAAAAGGGAATGGATTGGTGTGTAGGCGTGTAACTTCTTGGAAAACAATTCTATTGCCTCTCCCTCTTATCTTTTACTAAATCCAACAAAAAGCCAAATGTAATAAAGAAAGTTGTGAAAGGAAAGAAGCTAGAGCACCTGTTGAACATCCAGTCCCCTAGCCCAAACATCCGTCGTGATAAGAACTCTGGTCTGGCCAGATCGAAATTCACCCATAATTGCATCTCGTTCCTTTTGTGGCATATCTCCGTGCATAGATGAGACTGTAAAGTTATTCTCACGCATTTTCGCTGTCAGCCAATCCACCTGTCACATGCAAAGGAAAAACATAAAAATGCAGAGATAGTATTTGCTATGACCATCAATTACCTGAGTACCATAGGTCCACAACCCCAACTTTAACTGCCAATAAATAATATTTCAGATATTACTTTATTTTCTAAGAAATAAATTTTATGACTATCAAAAAGGAAATATACTCCTTTCACTTTATGACTATATCAAGAAGGAAATAAAAATGATCAATAGAATTATTATTGAACTTAATGAAAAAGAAACCTACTGTGACAACAATTATTTTCATGTCAAGAAAGGAAATCTGAAGCAAAGAAATTAACATTCACGGGTTTTATAAGGTTCATCAAATTATTTACATTGAGAATATTCAAAACAAGAACTAGCGAATTACCAATAACCAGGGAAATAATTTTAAGGCACTGCATTGTGACAATTGTGACAAACCATGAGAGGATAGATGTCAATTTACTCGATAACAATTATAAATACCATCAATTATATAGTGAAGAATGTGAATCCTGCTCCAGAAAAATTACCTTCCGCTTTGTGTTACAGAAGATAACAGCCTGGGTAATTGTAAGGGTATCATATAAATCACACAGAGTGTCAAATTTCCATTCTTCTTTTTCTACAGCGACAAAGAACTGTTTGATTCCCTGTCACAATAAAAGATGAAAATCAGAAAACACGAATCCGAACAGAAGTTCTAATGCATAGTCCACATCTAGACAGCCCATGGCATTTTGCACATGGGAGAAGGGGTTCAGAGATCTTCTATGGCAAAGGAACATAAGATTTGGAGATGCTAATGAACAGAATACTGACAGTGGAATTGATCAAGACACGTGAGGGCATAAAACTAAATGCCAAGTGTTTAAAAAGGCGCGTGGCGCTAGGGCGACACCCAAGCGCCTATTTGTGCTCAGGCAACGCAATTTTTGTAAGGCGTGTCTAGGCACCCAAGGCGCTCAAGACATGCCTAGGCGCGCTTTGGCGCTTTTTTCGCAGATTAATTGTTCATATTATTTTTAGGTAGTAGGGCGTTTTAAAATACCAAAACACCCTTACTTAAATGAAACCCTAAAAAACATTAAAGTTGGAAAGTCAAAACCTAAAAACAAATAAAAGAAGTGGTTATTGATTCTTTTCAAGTGGAAGATGATGAGTAGATCTAGGATAGTATCTTTTCCGTCAGTTATTAGTGGTTTATAGATATTTTTAATTTGCAAAATGATGTTTGTTTGAGACTTTGAGTAAAGTATTATCTAATTAAGATTTTATCTTAGTATTGTGTTATACTTCATGAGTGCGGAATTTTATTTTTAGTAAATGTAAGGCAGGCGCCTCACTTCCCGGGCACCGCGCCTAGCGCCTAGGCGCTATGACCCCTAATCGCCTTTTTTGTCGCCAACGTCACCTTTTGTTGTTTCTGCTAATAATGGAGCGCTATTTACTGATAGATGTGAATGGGCTGAGAGGCTTGTAGATTTTGCATATAGACTATATAGTTACCCACTTTCCCCACACCTGCTCTCCGTCTGTGCAGTATTATAGTAAGATATTTACGATAAAGATAAAAATAAGCCAAAAGCATACCTCAAGGGTCAATTCATCACGCTTCACAAGGATTCGAACTGGATCGGTCATAAATTTGCTTGTTATCTCTAATATTTCATTTGGAAGGGTGGCAGAGATTAGGACGACCTACATTGACACACAGCAGATATTAAATAATGACAAGGAAATATACAAGTTCTATGAAAAATGAATTTAAATTGGTACAGAACATCTACCCTATATTTTCTTTGCAATTAGTCAAATTCGAACTTCAACAGGACCTTTTTTAAACAATTAAAAACTAAATTTCATTGAGAGAGAGAGAGATAGAGAGAGATTACAAGGAAGAGGACCTTCCTCAAGAACACATGAACAAGGATTTTTATAAATCAGCTCAATAATGGTCCTCAAACCCAAAGTTCTCTGTTATATAAAGAGTTACAATATATGACATACGTAAATGTTTCAGGCAAAGTAGCAACTTTATTTCTTAAATGAAACTGACAAATACAAACAAGCAGACATCACAGGCATGAACTACGGTAGCATGACTTATATCGCTTGCAAAATGACAGGGGATACTTGATACAGAAAACAAATCATATGTATTCCAAACTGTGGCTGTTTTGTAAATTTGAACAAATAAGTCAAAGATCCTTTAATACAATTACATCATCGAACCATTAGGCGTTAGAACTAAAGAAGAAAACGTGGCAAACCACGATTATGTTTCCATGCCCATGGCTCCCAATTTCAGAAGTCAAAAGATCATATTCCAAAACATGTTTTTCTAGTAAATTGTATTATAAACACAGACATCTGGGAGAGAGAGGAGAGAGAGAGAGAGAGAGAGAGAGAGAGATCACCTGAAGCTCAGGCGGAAGATATCTGTAAACATCGTAAATCTGATCCTTAAACCCTCTACTCAACATTTCATCGGACTCATCCTAGAAACATTAAAGTGAAAATGTTAAAAAACCAGAACATAATTACTTAAGCTATAAGATCATATTAAAAAAAAAATGGATGGACACATCAAAAGCACCATATTCGTGCAAAACTATGCCAACAAATCAAACGCGAAAAGAAAACGAAACTCACCAAAATTAATAGTTTGATTGATCTAGTTAAGTAAAGTTCTCCTCTTGATCATATCACAAACTCTACCAGGCGTGCCTGACACAACATGAACTCCGTGCTCCAGTTTTCTGATATCCTCACCCACACTTTTTGCCTCCAATGCAAGCATGAGCTTGCACATTTATATAGTCACCAATTGCCAATATCACTTTCTCTGTCTGGGCAGCCAACTCCCTCGTAGGTGACAATATCAAGGCTTGGACTCTAATTTAAGGAAGAGGTAGGTGAAGCAAGTCTATTAGAAAATAGATGTTGTACTTTTTAAAATATTTCCAATCAGAAGCTAAAGTATCAAAATAACATGCCAGAACCAATAAACTTTTTAGCAGAAATACAACATGCAGTGCTGGTAATTCTTAGATTATAAATTAGGCGAATGGAATCCCCACAGTTATGATCGTCAAGTGACCGGTAAACCAAACATGGAGACAACTTTTAAAAGAGAAGTAGTTACCTTTCAGAAATAAAGGTCCAACTTATTTGAATCAGTAAAGACTCTACATGGATGATGAGTTTTGTATATTTGGATGATAGATTAGAGCAAGGAAAAGGTAAAGAGATCACAATTTAGGAGACAGCTGATTCTCTTGAGAAGTATTTTGTGAAAAATTTGAATAGGAGGTATTATCTCCATCACGCCACGGGGACTAGAGAAGGGTGGTAAGACGAGGCGCAAAAATTGCTGGCTTGTAAAGTTATGACTTATCTCCGGAGTTTGCTATTCAAGAATACATCAAGAAATGAATTATTATCAAGCCCTAGTAGCAATCTCAGGAATCAACACTAACATTAAGCCAAAGTAAGAGACATAACTTACACTATCAAAACCAAAACATTATTAACCCCATGTAATTTTCAAATACAAGTTGCACACTATTGTCAATAAGAGTTAAGGCACAAGGGGAGGAAAAAATGTGTTTTTAACCCTAACACGAAATACAACCGTAAAACCTCAAGTAAATAGAATCCACTATAGTCATGTGCTACATGATCGTGCTATAATGATTGTGCCACATAAGGTTGTCTTAACTACGATTTTCCAATCCAGGAAGAAGTAATTCACACAGTGCACAAACGAAACATAATTACACAAACCCCAAAGCTATCAAGCAAGTAAAGCCCACAAAAAAAACACAAACTATAGGATTTTAGCCTATAACCAGAACCCCAATTTCCTAAAACCGCACCGCACACACAGGTTAACAACAGCAAGACGAACTGATTACGCAAAGAACACCAAGAGGGGAGAAAACGAGAACCAAACACATACTCTGAAGACTTGGTGTCCACAATCTGGCAAACAGCGAGGGCAATCATGGATGTCTTGCCAGTACCAGACTGCGCCTGAGCAATAACGTCACGTCCGGAGATAATCGGAAGAACCGCACGCTGCTGAATGGCGGAAGGCTTCTCGAAGCCGTAGTTGTATATTCCTCTGAGGAGATCGTCCTTTATTCCCATCTCGTCGAAGCTCATGATTGGCTCCACGCCTTTAGAAGTCTCGAAGACGAGCTTAGCGTCGTCCTCATCCATCGCTCTCCGCCCGCCGCCGCCTCCTCTCTGAATCCCCATCGCCGCCGCCATATTTCGTAATAGAGTGGCGTCAGAAGGGAGAATATCTGCAAATTCTCGTACCACGCGGAGAAAAGGGGAAAAAAGAAAGCCCTAATTGACGTTTGTTAGGGCAGGAGTCTCAATGTGCTTTGTATCAAAATCTGTTGTGGCGGCAACGCGAGTTTTGATAGATACGGTTGTCCTGTTTAATTTATTTTCTTATAATAATTTATCCAATGCAATCATTATAATTTTTTTTATTAGATTAAATGCAATCATTAAAATTAAAAAGTATCAAAGCGAATTATGAATTGTGAATATGCTTTTTTTTTAATATTTTTCATTTTCTATTTTTGCTCATGTCATTATATATAATATTATTATTCAAAATTCCTAGTAGAATACTATTTAAGTGCATATCTAATTGATTACTAGTAGGAATCGGTTTGTTTTCTTTTTGGTTCCCAAATTTGAATTCGAACCGTACTCAAACAAAAATAAATAAATAATAAAAAAATACTTTTTATTCTTTAGGAAATTTATTATAGATTTATATAATGTTGTATTTAAATTATACTTTGTAAACATACGGTATTGAACATAAATCTTTAATACTTTTTTATTTTAATTAATTTATAAAGTGAGTCTAAGAGCATTAACGGAATTGCTTCAACTTCAAATTGAGGTATTACTTAAGGTTTTTGGTGTATTTTGTGCACTATTTCAAAGTTGTTATTAAAAATGTATCTCGGTTTTAAAATGGCTAAGTATTTGAGTGTTTAGGCTTTAGTCGAGGCCGAATTGGATTCGATCTCAAGACGAAAACGCCATACGTATACAAACGTTAACGGTTTGGCGTACATCCCTAAGATACAACAACTATTTAGGTTTGAGTTTACAGATCTTTGCAAACTCGAAACACAAATAACAAACAAAAGTGTTCGAGATTTTCAAGCTTTGAAGGAAGAAATGTCAATATCTTTGATGATGCAAATGACTCGATTATTATCGTGTGTTTTCGTATTCGTTTTTATCTGCGCAGGGTCGAATATTATAGGCACTAGGTGCCCGTCGCACGAAAAAGAACACGTCTTTTGGCTCGAAAAAGCAGGTTTTTTTTGACGATATATGTTCTTCACTTGCAGATCGGCCTTGACGACTGGCGCGCCGCGGCCCGTGCGTGGATCGCGAACGAAATGACAAACGCACGACCTGGGACGCGACGGGGCGTCGTCAAGCCGTCTT
The DNA here is from genome assembly GCA_016081115.2 of Rehmannia glutinosa. Taxonomy (NCBI): domain Eukaryota; kingdom Viridiplantae; phylum Streptophyta; class Magnoliopsida; order Lamiales; family Orobanchaceae; genus Rehmannia; species Rehmannia glutinosa. The sequence continues at coordinate 28,778,514 of CM071927.1, read as the reverse complement.
TCGGATGCGAAGAGGTCGGCCCGCGCAGGCCGTGCGCGTCCGTCCGTCAGTGCGAACATTTCCAGTTGAAAAATCAGTTAATTAATTCAAAAATTAATTAAACAATTATTTTAAAGGTTTTTGGTCCAAAAGAATAAGGGTCTTGAAGCCCAAGCCCAAGCCCAAGCCAGGCCCACGCCCGCGAATAACAAAAAGCACCAAGCTTTTCAATTAACCATCTCCACACTCGAAGAGCACCAAACTCTTGTTGTTTTGTAATCAAGAAGAAAAGCCTAATAATCAAGATGTGAAAGTGCAAAACTTAAAGCTAATACAACATGGGGATGTTGAAAATGAATAACTATATATTTTGATGATTTTCTTGTTGTGTTGTATGCTTGTATGTTCTATTTGATCCTTGAGCACTTCATGTATTTATCGGAGAGCTCCTAAATTTATCACCAAAGATAGCTCTCCTAATTGAGTGATTTGTGGAAAAGAAATGTCAAACAAATACAAGAAATAAGCGCAAAATCATGAAACGCGTTTCTCGCAATGGATAGTGTCTCCGATAAAACACTAGAAGGGCGATCGGTGATCACTAACAAATTTAAAACAAGAAAGTATTTAAACAATATTTAAACATGGGATGCCCTGGGGGTAGACTGGTCAATATCTAGGGCCACACGGTCGCCGTAGGAGTGCGGCCCAGGTCCCCTAGTGGTCCAATCGGTCCCCCTCAAAAAGAGATATATTGAGAAAAAAGGCTTCAACTCGGGCACCAATTGAACCCTAGGTTGACCGGTCGACCCCGGTTGACCACCGAGCATGTTTCTCTATTTTCAAGTTTTAAACACATTGAATCGTGTTTCCTATAGAGGCAATTTGGTCGACCCAAGTCTGAGAGAAGTTATCGATTTTTGTCAAAAATAAAGTTCAAGAAGTACTTCAAAAACTTAGTAAGATTCATTGAAAATGTTTTGAAGTATATGAACAACATTTGGGGACATTGTTTTGGTATAAAACTCATTTATATGAAATCATCAAAATCAAAATAAAAACATTTATCTAACGGGTGGTACAATGGCCGACCTAGCGGATGGAGTGCGAGGATTTAATGATGCAAGCTCATGAAGAATACAAGAGCACATATAAAACAACTTTTCAAAGTATGAACATGTGGAGGATTGTCAAAGATAGTCCAATGTGTGCTCCACAATCGTCGGGCCATCGTCTTTGGAAAAGAAAGCGAGGACATATGAATCCTCACAAATATTGATGTTGACGATAAGCGGAGCTCAATCTCGTCCCAACAAAGTGAAAAGGCGAAGAAAAAGTGACAAAAATAGAAAAAGCGAAAGAGAGTCTACAATTGAACGAGTATTTGCGCATGGCGAAATAAGCGCCCTCAAATGCTTGTCAAGTTTTGTCAAGTTGTGATGGAAAAATATGGAGGTAGATACTTAAGAAAACCTAATACTATCGACATCCATCGTTTGCTTCAATTGCATGAGGATAGAGACGGGTTCCCTGGCATCTTTAGGAAGCCTTGATTGTATGCATTGGGCTTGGAAAAAGCCCGATTGCTTGAATGCATAATTCACATGAGGCTATCATGGCTACTCAACAATTGTGCTTGAAGCGGTCACATCTGTGGATATGACATGTCTTTTTGGAGTCACTAGGTCTCGTTATGACATTAATGTCCTTAACAAATTGCCTCTTTTCAATAATATCTTGAAAGAAAATGCGGGAGGTTAAGTTTCTTGTGAACGATACATAATATACAAAAGGATATTACGATGGATGGAATATATCCGAATGGGCGCTTTTGTGAAGAGTTTCTCTTGTCCATGAGGATCCCAAAAGAAAGAGATTTAAGGATAGACAATAGGCTGCAAGAAAGGATGTCGAATCATATTTGAGGTGCTCAATCTCGTTGGGCAATTATCGAGGTCCATGACGACATTGGTTTATGGATAAATGTAAGTAAATCTTGTATACATGCATTATTTTAAACAACATAATTTTTGAGGACGAGGGCATGCTATATCCATTTGGGATCATGACGAAGAGATACTTCATAGAAAATCAAGGTTCAACCCCGGAATTTTAATGAATACCTTCGGCGAAATTAAGGTTACATGATAGTCAGTACATCATCGGGATCATCACGACTTGGTAGAACACATTTGGGAAAGATGCGGCGATGATTAGTGAAGGAAAAATTATCAACTACTAAAGTATTTAATTAATTTAAATTCTACTTTGTCAAACATCTACTATAGTGTACCATTTTCTTTTAAATTTATCGAAATAAAATTTCATTTTAATTTTATTTTTGATAGATAATTATCAAATTATGTAAATTTATATAATTATCCAAATATGTAAATCAATTTAATATAAACTAAAGATATTAATATAGATAATGTCAAAATATTAATCAAGTGATAATGGGACTCATTTTTTAAATATATGGTTGGTGGGATATTTGATTGTGGGTTGTGAGATATTTAGGAGAGTGTGATATTTGATTGATGATATGGACTAATGAGCCACAAATATATATATATATATATATATATATGATTTAGTTCAAATGAGACCACCCTCCCTAGATGAGGCAGTGTGGACTCATCTTACCCATTGATCTTAAAAAATGAAGGGATGTGATTATTTTATTTTTTTAATTATTTTCTAATTTTTAAGCTGATTTTAAGGGTAAGATTGTAATTTTGTAATTCAAATTAGTGGTCAGCGGATTTTATGGGTGAAATTGACAATTGCTTAGGATTTTGTGGCGGAATTTAAGTAACTTTTTTTTTCTAAATATTTTTATTTTACATCATAGTTAGGGTTCTTCTACTCTTGCATAATTAGACATCAAATAATGCATATTTAGTTATTTTGTTGGCCTTTGTTTTACGAAAACAAGACATAATTGAATATAACGTCTTTGCATATGTAGTTATACTACACTCGCATAAATAGGTTTAATATAATGTATATTTAGTTATGAAAATGAGATGTTGCTTTTGGAAATTATAAAAAATGGGATGTTACATAATGTCTTTGCATATTTAGTTATTCCACAATGCATAGATAGTTTCTAGATAATACATAGTTAGTTGATTTTGTTGCATAGTTTATGACGTCTTGCATAGTTCGATATCTTGTACTACATATTAGTTTTTTCTGTTGCATAGATAGTTTTAGGATAATGCATATTTAGTTGAGTTTTGTAGCATATTTAGTTTTCGAACTCTTTGTTCATTATTTCTCCGTAATATTGCACCAATTTTTCTTATTTTTCTCTGTAATTTTCGAGTTCTTCACAATTTTCTTTATTTGTGTTAATAGAGGAATGAGAGAGAGAGAGAGAGAGAGAGAGAGAGACGCGAGATTGGGAAAATTGGGAGATGTATGAGAGAGAAAGAGATTTGATTCCATTTTTGTAATTAACTTGTTATGTTATTTTACCCTACTACCCTTATATTGATTAAATTAATATTTTAATATATTTTTATCCATTAAATCATACCCGTTGATTAACGGTGGGGGATGGTTGAGATTAGTCCATTGTGTCTCACCCAGAGACATGGTCTCTTTTGGTGGAGAGTAAACGGGACTACATAATAGTTGTGAAACCAGGGCGATTACCTTGTAAGATGTGTCGGCATTGATAATGTAGACCTTCGCCTTACGATTTTGCCCATTAAATATTTAATAATGAGAATAAGCGGACTAACTCATCAATGGAACTCTGGCCCATCGTGAGACCAATATTGAGCCTAACTCTTCAAAAGGAGAAGGGATCAAGCAAGCTACGAGAGAGCGGAATTATCTGCTATGCTTTAGAGTCCCAATCAAGATGAGGAAGGACTTTGAAACTTCAAGCCTTTCGACTAAGATGTAAAGTGAGCTAAAGCTGCACTACTTAGTAGAGGAAGTCACTCTAGGACCCTGGAGAGCCAAAGAACTTAGCCGATGGTCTAAGAAGAAAGTGGAATCTTCTCGGATGCATAATATTGCTTTGGTTTCGGACTAGATTATTGTGATTAATGCTTTTTTGTGGGTAATTGTTCTTTTTCTATTGGGTTTGTTCATGCGCATGCACTTCACACTCATCGTCGGCACTTGTGGGACGACTTGCGCAATGTGTCCAATGTCCCCTTTCTCGGTGATTGGGGATTTCAATCTTGTGCTTGGTGCTCACGAAAGAATCGGTAGGATTGCTCCAAAATTTCGAATGCCTCCTAACGCCTGTGAAACGACACCACTAATGCCGGTGGTGGGTTGGAATGCGTTCTCCTCGTTGGTTGTTATCAAGAGGAGGACCAGGATTGTGATCTATGCTTTCGATAGAAAAATGATTTTTAGTGCTCTCATGCCTCCCATCCCATTCCATGCTCTTGATTTCACTTTTTCTTATAGGTCAATCAGCATCTTAGTCAAGCAAAAATTTGTTCGTGAAGGTCGAGGCGAGAGCATAAGGAAGGAAGCTCACTCGAAGCGAACTCTACTACTATTTTAGAGTGGAGAAGCTCAATGTCATTGATCACACCTACGACCGAAGAAAGGAAATACCTGGCAATTGGTCAAAGCCAAGTCGGAATTAGGCAAAGACCAAGAAGTATCCATTCTTAATACAAAAAACCAGGCTTTTAGAAAAGATTTTCTCTTAAATTATGCACGATTCTTGGGGTTGTCTTCCTTTCTTGGAAGTTAAGCGATGAGTTGGGTAAGCTTCCTAAGGGTATGGCTTCTCAAGGCGACTAAGGACACACCCAACCAAGCGTTAGGTAAAGCGGGTCTCCTTTGGTACAATCTCCTCATTTGGGCTATCCGTACGGTTGTTTTTTCAAAAAGTAGTGCAATCAAAAAGCATTCTATGAACGAATTCCTTCATAGTCTTCATAGAGTAAGTAGAGTAGAGAGAAATGGGAGTAAGCTTCTTGATCCTCCCCTATATATATATATATATATATATATATAATAACAAACCTTTGCTAAATTTGTTTTCCGCTCAAAAAACCTGTTTCTAATTTTGTGAAACGCATTTTTTGGTTTATACGACCTTGATGTTTAATGTTTAGGTATCAGGACGCGTTTTTTAATTATGGAACAATTGATTACAAATCTATGCATTACGGAATTTATTGTGCAAACTTAATTCAATTTTAAACTTTCCTTTTGTACAGATTCTGTATACACAGATTTGACTTTCTTTGTTTTTTTTAAAGGTGGCAAAATCCAGCCCGGCTCATGGTAGCGGCCACCCCCGAGGGTTTACAAATTTGAATTTTTGGGTCAGAATTTTAGGTGCTAAGAATGGCCCGACGGATCGGGGCTAGCAGGTTTTAGGTCGGTCCGAAATTTTACACATAGATTTCATGCATGGGTTAGGCTGGGCCAAGCATTTTCGCGGCCCGACCAAAATTGGGTCGGCCCGATCCAGTCCGACTTTTTGCAAAAGCCCGACGGGTTGAAGCTTAAAATTTGCTTAAAATTGACCCATTGCTAGCTCTAGTTTTTTGATTGCATAAAATTAATATTTTTGAAAGATGTGCGATAATATGGCAAGCTACCAAATTGGGCGCAAGATTTACCTCGAATTTGACAATCAATGAAATATTACAAGAATAATAATTCCAAAATTTACCTAATTGTTGATATTTGGCAATCTGTTTAATTTAGCAAGCAAGAAAAAATAAATATGGCAACGTAACTAATAATTGATTATTGATTATCTAATTAATAACATTCCAATTTGACATGCATACAAAATTAACAATAGTAAAAAAACTAAATTACTTAATTACAATAATAATCTATTTGAATTGTTTACAAAGAGAATAATTAAAATAATAAATAAATGTGTACAAATTAACAATTTCTTTATTGCTAATTAAATCTTAAAAATCATCTCACAAAATAAATTCTAAATTTGTGGAACACATCGTAAAAATTTAATTAATTCTAAATGGTAATTTAATCAATTTTACACTGTGAAACACGTCTAAACAAATTTTTCGAATAACAAAGATGATAATTCAAAAAAGTACAAAACAGAAAATGGGACGGAATGGAAAACAAGGAGGGCGAGGTCGACCCTATGGGCGACCGCTACCGAACATTGGTTTCAAGTTCGAGAACTCTCTGTTTCGATTTTTGGCACCTTCGACCAGATTCGGCATAGGGGTCGGGTCAAATTCGGACCCTCCGTCGACCGGTCCCCCTGTAAAATTCGCAGAGAACTAATTTCAAACTTATCTCTGCGCGACGGTTGCAACCCCTTTGTATAAGCAAACTATTCGTTTGCAATTTTAGACAATTTTTCCTAATTTGTGGGATTGATTTCTAATAGCTATAATCTTGATTTTAAATGGTTTCTTTGCAGAAAATCACTCCCCAAGGATGAGCCTATGTCGGAAATCAAGCCAAGACCTCTCCTATAAATAGAGGCTTCATTCAAACAACAAGAGACAACACAACATACAAGCAAAGAGCATACAAGCAAACACTTTCATATCTTGTTGTATTTTAGCTTTAAATCTTTCACTTGCACACTCTTGAGGTCTAGGCTTTTGATTCTTGATTACACTTGCACTCAATCTTTGTATTGTTATTATAGAGTTGTAATCTTGAATTTTGTCAATCATCCAAAACAAGATATCCTTGTTGTTGCTCTTGTGGTAAGAGTACACTTGGGTGATCTTAGGTATTGAAGAGTGTGGTACTCTTCATAGGTGTTGAAGGAAGATTGTGGTAATCTCCTTGAAGGTGTTGTAAGAGGATTGTGGTAATCCTCAAGGTGGTGTTGTATTAATTTTGGAAATTAATAATTTTTTTTTACTTTTTGAAACTCATCACGGATATATTGGGGTGGTAGTAGATTAGGCCCTAGGTGGGTTGAACTACTATAAATCATCGAGTGTTGTTTAATTTCCGCATTTACATTCTTATTTTTGGCTTGTTCACTCGAAAAAGAGGGCAAAATCGAAAAACCGGATAATCTATTCACCCCCTCTAGATTATCGTAGCCACTTGGACTAACAAGTGGTATCAAAGCCAAACTCTTTGGCTAGCTCGTTCCGAGTAAAGAGGAAAGATCCATGGCTACGAATGACGCTTATCTCACCACCGGCGCCTCCACCAACAAGCCACCACTATTCGACGCCGACAACTACGCATTTTGGAAAGACCGTATGGAATGCTTTCTACAAGGGTGCGGGTTCGACATTTCGAATGTGGTCATTGAAGGAGTTGCTCAACCAACCAAGAAATTGGAGGATGGCACCTCGGCTCCTAAACCTTTCAAGGAGTTCGATGAAAGCGACAAGAAGGCCTCTCTCTAAACGGTAAGGCCTTAAATATTTTGCATTGTTCTCTTACCACCACCGAGTACAATCGCATAAGAGGCATAAGGTCGGCACATGAGGTTTGGGAAAAATTGGAGACTATATATGAAGGGACAAAGAAGGTCAAGCAAGCAAGAAAGATCATGCTTGTTAAAGACTTTGAAAACTTTAACATGCATGATGGTGAAAGCATCTCTAAGATGGTGGAAATGCTTGACAACATTGTCAATCCTCTTGTCATCTCCGAAGAAGACAAAGATGATACTTCGGATCTTCGTGGCATTAAAATTTAAGGAGATCACTCAAAATATCTTATTATTGGTGATCCCCTTGATAAAGTGATGACGAAGAAAATTTGCCGAGAAAGCTCTTATATCTCAAAAAGAGCCTAAAAGTGCTAAGGAGACTATTGAAGATGAGGATTGGTTTTTGGAAATGCAAGAGGAGTTGAATCAATTTGAAAGAAATGATGTATGGGAATTGGTACCTTGTACTCCATCTCAAACTATTATTGGTACCAAATGGGTATTAGGAATAAACTTGATGATCAAGGCAACATTGTTCGAAATAAGGCAAGGTTAGTAGCTCAAAGGTATTGTCAAGAAGAAGGTATTGATTATGATGAAACTTTTGCACCGTGAAAGACGTTTAGAAGCTATTAAGTATTTTACTTGCCTATTCTTATTTTCAAAATTTCAAGCTTTACCAAATGGATGTTAAATCCACTTTCTTAAATGGTTTATTCAAGAAGAAGTCTATGTAAAACAACCTCCAGGGGTTTGAAAATTTTTCTAGGCCTATATAAACTTAAAAGGCCTTGTATGGTTTAAAACAAGCACCCCGTGCGTGGTATGATAGACTTAGCTCATTTCTTTTGCAAAATGGTTTCACAAGAGGTAAAGTTGATACTACTCTCTTTGTTTTTGAAAAAGGGCAAGATTGTTTACTTGTGCAAATTTATGTTGATGATATCATTTTTGGTGCTACTAATGAATCCTTGTGCAAGAAATTTTCTAAGTCGATGCAAGGTGAATTCGAAATGAGCATGATGGGGAGCTTAATTTCTTCCTTGGACTTCAAATTAAGCAATGCCAAGAAGGTATCTACATTTCGCAATCATATATACAAACGAACTTTTGAAAAAGTTCGGCATTGAAAAAAAAGGAAGAACCGTCTCTACCCCCATGGCAACAAATGTCAAAACCGACAAAGATGAGAAAGGCAAGTCCGTGGATGAATCAAAGTATCGGTATGATTGGTAGTTTACTTTATTTAACCGCTAGTAGGCGGACATTCTTCATGTCGTATGCCTATGTGCTCGTTTTCAAAGCAATCCCAAATAATCTCATATGAGTGCCGTTAAAAGGATTTTTGATATTTGAAAGGCACTATTCAATATGGTTTATTTTATCCAAAGAATGAAATTTTTCTCTAAAAGGTTATAGTAATTCGGATTATGCGGGTAATATTGATGATCGGAAAAGTACTTCCGGCTCATGTCAATTTTTGGACGATTGCCTAGTTTCTTGGTTTTCAAAGAAACAAAATTGTGTTTCACTTTCAAGTAGAAATAGAATATATTTCCATGACTTTTTGTTGTACTCAACTTCTTTGGATGAAACAAACCTTAGCGGATTACAAATGTTCTTTTGAAAATGTTCCTATCTTTTGTGATAACATATCCGCTATAAATATCGCTCAAAACCCGGTTCATCAAAATCGTACAAAACATATTGAGATTCGACATTATTTTCTAAGGGATTGTGTTTCTAAATGAAAAATTGAGATATCTTTCGTACCATCTCAAGATCAATTGGCGGGTATTTTTACAAAACCGCTATCTTCCAAGACTTTTGCATCTATACGAGCTCGGTTAGGCATAATGCATATTGAATGAGGTTTATGTTTGCACTTTGCATATTTTTAAAACTTAGGGGCGAAAAATCAGATTTTTGTTGAAAATTGATTCGAAAAGCGAGAATCGAGGCAGGTGGCCGTGGCCCAGGGTAAGCAAATCGGTCGGACATCACCTCCGTCGTTGGTCGCCACACCATCGACCGGCCGCCATGCACATTTTTGGTTAAAAACGGTTCTGTCTTTATACTTAGCCATTTTAACTCTTTTTGGCTATTCTTCGTCCCCTTCACCAATCGCACACAATTTTCGCTTCAAATTTGTTTTCTTGCATATATTTCATATCTTGGACTTATTTAGGCTCGATTTTCATCATCATTGCTCATCTTTACCGATTGAATGGTAAGAATTCTACTTACTTTGCTCAATTGGGTTGAACCCTTGAGATTGTGACTTATTTGTTATATTTTGGTGGAAGTTTTGAATTGTGTTTGAACTGATTTGGTGATGAAATTTTTTTGGCATGATTCATTTATAAGGGCTTTATACAACTTTTTTTATTTTTCACGCCCACAAGGTGTTCAATGAATTGTCACAAAGAATTTCTCATCTTGTTCATGACTCTTATGCTTTCAAATGTCTTATATACTTATTGAGATCATGTCTTGATAAACAAAAACGAGCTTATGGATATCAAATGATCAATTTCTCCAATTGCTATTCGGATTCTACGTCTATTTTTTCAACGGTTGATAACTTGGCTCTTTGGCGCACTTTGATATACATGTATGATGTTTTTATCATCCTAACATTCTTTTTGATGATTCCAAAGGGGGAGAAACAGGAAATTGGCTCGTTAGCTAAAAGAAGCTAATAAAAGCTCGCAATAAAAGTTATAAGCTATGGCTTTCTAATGCCATAAGTTGTAAAGAATACTTAGTCCATGGCTTGTATTATGGACTTATTTGCATGGATTATGAGTATTTTTTGGGGAGCTTCTAAGCTCATGTTGTTTATATTCATCTTGTAAAAGCTTGTGCTTCTAGCTTATGCAATGTTTCTTATTGATGTGCTTGTTGATAGGGGAGCTTTTGTAAAATGTTTTTAAACGGATAGTTTACTCATAGATTTGGAAAATTGTTTTGTTTTGAAATCGTCCTCTTGAAAATTGTTTTGGTTTGTAATCATCAAAAGGGGGAGTTTGTTAGATAAAAGTTTTTATCATGATTTTGATGATTTTGTTCAAGTGAGTTTTTATACCAAAACAATGTCCCTAAATGTTGTCCAAATACTTCCGATCGATTTAAAATATTTTTACTATTTTTGGAGTATTTCTTGAAGTTTATTTTTGATAAAAAATTGGACAACACTTATATTTCAAGCTCGACCGGTCGCCCTATAGGGCAACTGTACCTGAGTTGAGTTTTGAAAACAGAAAACGGGATGGAATGGAAAACAAGGAGGGCGATCGGTCGACCCTTAGGTCAACCGGTAGGGGTGACTGGTCGACCCTATGGGCGACCGGTACCTGAACATTGGTTTCAAGTTCAGAACTCTTTGTTTCGATTTTTTGGCACCTCCGACCATTCAACATAGGGGTCGACCGGTCGGACCCCCCGTCGACCGGTCTCTTGTGTAAAATTCGCAGAGAACTAATTTCAATCTTATCTTTGCGCGCACCCCCTTTGTATCAGCAAACTATCTGTTGCAATTTCAGACAGCTTTTCCCTAATTTGTGGGATTGATTTCTAACAGCTATAATCTTGATTTTAAATAGTTTCTTTTGCAGAAAATCACTCCCCAAGGAGGAGTCTATGTCTGGAAATCAAGCCAAGACCTCTCCTATAAATAGAGGCTTCATTCAAACAACAAGAGACAACACAACATACAAGCAAAGAGCATACAAGCAAACACTTTCATATCTTGTTGTATTTTAGCCTAAGTACTTTCACTTGCACACTCTTGAGGTCTAGGCTTTTGATTCTTGATTACACTTGCACTCAATCTTTGTATTGTTATTATAGAGTTGTAATCTTGAATTTTGTCAATCATCCAAAACAAGATATCCTTGTTGTTGCTGCTCTTGTGGTAAGAGTACATTTGGGTGATCTTAGGTGTTGAAGAGTGTGGTGCTCTTCATAGGTGTTGAAGGAAGATTGTGGCAATCTCCTTGAAGGTGTTGTAAGAGGATTGTGGTAATCCTCAAGGTGGTGTTGTATTAATTTTGGAAATTAATAAAATCTTTTTTTCTTTTTGAAATCCATCCCGGATATATTGGGGTGGTAGTAGATTAGGCCCTAGGTGGGTTGAACTACTATAAATCATCGAGTGTTGTTTAATTTCCGCATTTACATTCTTGTTTTTGGCTTGTTCACTCAAAAAAGAGGGCAAAATCTGAAAAAACGGGATAATCTATTCACCCCCCTCTAGATTATCGTAGCCACTTGGACTAACAAAAATTACCCAAAACAATTACTTTCCATATACTATTTCATTGTTCTTAATTCAACTAATAATTTTAGCTGATCTAAACAATCAAAAAAACGTTTACATTCATACCATTAATTAATTGGATTTTTAAAATCTTTCTATAAAATCCAAAAAAGGAAACAATTTTTTTGTAATTTTTTTCCATATTTATTCTCATTGGTCACCTATAAATATGTTGTTCAGTTTCATTATTTCATTGCCTATCTTACGCATCCGCAATTCACGAGAATTAAAACAAATTCTTTCAAGTATTTTATAAAATAACCTATCACGGATCATGGCACCCATGATCGATCGATTCGCGATTTAACCATGACCGAAACTCGGTGGGTGGTCAAGCTTCGATTGATTAAATTTTGTATGAGAAGCCCGCATACAACTGTTTTCCACGATATTGAGGTAATTTATAGATGCAATTAAATTGCGATTATTTACTTTTACTGATAATATTTCAATTTGTACTGATATTATTTACTTTTTGTAGGGAGATAGAATCCAAGGAACAGTGAGACGGTTTCAAATTGATCAATTCAAAAAATATTAAAAGAAGGGCGTGTTTGCGCTATTCGTGAATTTATTGTTGCCAACTTGAGATAGACAAATACAAAGCCACCACAACAATTCACAAATGTTTTCCATGGCGAACTCATATTTTTGAGATGTTTGACAATTCATTCCCACGATTCATGTTCAATTTTAAGAATTTTTTCTGAATTGTCAAATGCTGCTACTATTGATGAGACAATGCTATTTGGTATGAATATTTTATATTGCTAATAATTTTACAATACAGTTTCAATTAATATGTAATATTTTATTTCAGAAGCTTATTTGTAAATTTTTTTACAGATATCATTGGAAGGGTTGTATCTATGCAATCTGCACAGAACAAGGAATTTGGGGGAAAGATAACCAGATTCATAGAGCTGACACTAGAAGATTTGGAGTAATTTTATTTTAATAAATTAATTGTTAAATAAATACCCTCTAAATAATCCTATAATTATTTTTATATTTTAATTTTACAGGAATAATCGTATAAGTTGCACGCTATGGGAGGAATACATGGATTTGATCCTTAAACATCTAGAGACCCAAAATTTAAAGCCTATAGTAATTATACTTCAAATGTGTAGGGCCAAGGTTTATAGAGGTAAAATTTAACAAGTGTATGTTAATAAAATAAATTAATTTTTTTTTCTTTTGGAGGCTAATTTTTTTTCGATATTTCAGATCAGGTTAAGGTGACAAATTTGTTTCATGTCACAAAAATGATTGTTGACGCTAGTTTGAGGAGATAAATGAGTTTAAAGAGAGGTAATAAATTTTGGTGTTATTTTTTCATCTAACTATCGTTTCAAATACTAGTTATATTTATAAAATTATACGTTTTTTTGTAGGATTCTGAAACAAGCACTCAAACAAGGTCAATAAGCTTTATAATGACTCCATCAAGCATATTGTCGTAGAAGATTTATAATCGAAAATTCTTCATTTAGAACATTGGATGAATTGTACACTAGAGGAGAGGTTGTAGATTTTACATTTAGATAGATATATGGATGGTTTATATAATAAATTTTTAATATATTTTTTATTTATAGGTGGGATGATTTTGGGTTTGTGCAAAGATTGTTTCTTTTATAAGAGAATGGTGGTACCTTTCATGCAGTAAATGCCTTAAGAAATTGGAAGAAGCAGGTGAACATCTATATTGTGCTAAATGTGACAGTCATCACGACGATGAAATTTTTAGGTACAAAATTCAGTTTCAGACGGTGGATGAGATTGCTTGTGCGTCTCTTCTTTGTTGAGATAGGGACTGTGAGAGACTTATAGGAAAATCGTGCACTGTTTTGCGGGAAGAGTCCATGGAGGTAAATTTTCATTTTGTTTTACCAAATTTGTTGTGTTTCAGTCTATATTTTCTTAATTTTCAGTCTAGATTAATCACATAAAATTTTATAGTTTTTCTTTGTTTAGAAAGCAAACAGGACGAAATTCTGAAGAAATATGCTCCCTACTTGAGAAAAACATTCATTCAAAGTTGATTAAATTAGAGCAAGTTCGAAACTATACATGAGCATTCACACGGTTGTTAAGTTGACGAGATGATCCGACTTTAATCTCCAAATATGGATGCTCTGTTTTTGAGAGTCAGGTAAATAAAAAAATTTATACGGTGTTTTTATGTAATTTCGATATTACACTTAATTTTGAGTCTGTGTTTGTAGGAGTCGATTTCTTTACAAAGCGCAGCGAGATGATTACGAGCAGTTGAAGGTATTCAAATTTTAAATTATAGCTTTCAATTTTTAAATGAACTTACATTACATTTATCATGAATTATTATATTTTGGGTAATATAAGTACTTATGTTTATAAATTTTATTATTATTATTACAGGATTATTCGTCCGGAGATGAAGTGAACACCCCGAACACAAGTGTCAAGAAAAAAACAGAGAAAATGAAGCTTCTGGTACTAAGCGTGCCTTGCAGATGACATCTGAACATAAATTTTTTTGTTTAGGGTTTTATAAACAGAGAAATTAAATTTTATATCTTAGCAGATGCCTTTTTCATATATTTGACTAGCATAATGAAAAATCAACTAAAAAAATAACTTAAGAAAAATTAAAACAATGATCCACGCACCAATAGGATTCCACTACACTCACGGTGTAGGGTCAAGTGGCTTTTTTTGCAGAGGATCTTTGTATCAAACATACAATTGCATATAAATGAGCTAAGTAACAACATGATAAAGACATTCATAGATACAATAAAGGACTACCATGAACAGTTAAAGGAATAAGTAAAAATTCAATGAATAAATAATGACAAATATTGACAGGATATCTGAGCCAAAAATTAGCATCATTGTGAAATAACATTTATCAGACAGATCAGTGCATATAAATGAGATAGGTAAGAATATCATAAATAAATTCATACGCAGTCTACATGCATTTGTAATCATTTAAAATCTCTAAATAATGACATATATCTTTCTTTTTTCATATAAATCAATTCAAAATTCTAATATGAACATATTTAGAAAATATACTCATTAAATTACCACATTTTGACATGAAAATTCAAACTTAGCATTAACACATCATTTGGACTAGCTATTACGATTTTGATCTTCCAAATCAATATAAAAATGGTAATCAAAGAATTTTCTTTTTTTTATCAAGTTTCCATATATCAACATTTCATATAAATGACAAAGCTAACATCTTCATTTTTCAGCTCAATTGTTTTCAAAAACCACCAGAAACTAATTCAGTCAAGAAGAACACAGTAAGCACCAAGAAATTAAAGACTGAAGTGGACAATGAGACAACTTAAAGGGTATAATATATTGGGCAACAAACGCAGGAGGGATGAACACATTCCCCACGGTATAATGATTTATCAATATTTTCACGAATTCTACACACCTGTGTAGGATTTTTGAAATTTCACATTTCGGTCTTAGTTAATGTTAGAACTTAGAAGACACGAAAGCAGAACAAAATGATCGATCCTTATGAGATGATTAAATGTAAAAGCACTTTGTTAAGCATATAAACTTTAATGTATTCAACGAATGCTATTAAGATGTCTTCTATGGATATGTTAACCTCTTACGAAACGAAAGCTAAAATTAATAAAAAATTTTTAAAATTCTTATACGAGATGGACAAATTAATATACAAAATATATACACCAATTATATGAGATATGGTCTCAATCTTAAATTATTTCCTTGGATTAATATTTTTCGATGGTCAAACTACTTCTCGATGGAATCTTTGTGATGTGTTCGGTCTTCAACATTTAAAAGATGAAGTAGGTAACTGCAAATTCAAAGAAAAAAAAACAAGCATACATGCTAAATATTTACACGAAATAAAAAAAAATCATGCATACTAAACCTAGATGATTTAAACACGAAAATGATGAACAATAAAAAAGCGTAACAAAATTAATTTAAAGTTTTTAGAAAAAAATTATAAAAAAATCATAAATTAAAAAAATCATAAAAAAAATATTCAGACAGACCTATTTTGTCTAGATGTAACCTAATAACAAATCACTTTAAAGATTTTCAAAATATGTTAAACAAGGTTGGTAAGCAAATTTATACGGTACAAACAAAACACGGATTTGAACAGTTAATGTTAGAAAATATTAGAAGCGAAAGAGGTCTTATCTTATTTTGAATGGTAAAAATCCCATTTGATCGGAAATATAATGTGTTCGAGCTTCATAACTTGAAATCCGATTTTTTATACGCAATATAAAAAGAAACATTAGAATACACAATAGTAACAAGAAAAAAAAAAAGATCTGTAGGTCCCAAGGGTGTAAGTGTAAGGTTTAGAAGGGGGGTTGAATAAACCTTACCAAATTTTCGATTTAGTCCTTTAAAATATACAGAGTCGATACTACGGTTTGTGTCTAGATGGACATTAATTCAACCACTCGGTAGAGTTAATCTCTCATGACTCAACCGAGTAATTTGTTGATGGAGTAACTCAAATTGTTGGCTCTAAATTAACTCAATTGTGGTTTTGTTTTATTGGAAGACTTAACACCCTTAAGTTTGATTAAGCAAGAGTTTAGTGCTTGGTTTAGTACTTATAAATTATCAAGTGGATAGCAAATTAATCGTGAGATATAAGCGATTAAAAATGCGAGGAATTAAAGTCTTTGAAATGTAAATGACACAATAAAATTTTTATAGAGGTTCGAAGATGGGGTAATTCTTCTACTCCTCTCTTCTCCAACTCCTGGAGGAATCCACTAGGTAATGATCGGTATACAAAGTGGTAACAGTCCCGGATACAAGTCTTGATCACACGGTGACTTGATCCTTGGGACTCGACTCACGGAGATGCCTTGATCACTCGGTGGCTTCTCGACGACTCGGCTTCTTCACAGGCATTTGCCTTGCTACTACATCTCACTTGCTCAAGCTCTTTGGATTTGATCACGAAGCCCTCCAAAAGCTTAAGACTTGGTTCGACCTTGAACCTTCTTACAATCCTTCGTGGATGTAGACCCCTTGATTTTTCAAAGTATTTTCCTCTTCAACCGATTGAAGTTATCTTTCCTTCACGGGTGAGTGTTGGATTGATGTTCTTCGTAGTGTAGGCTTGAGGATTGAGAATGCTTGAGGATCTTCTAATAATTGCTTGAACGTTTTTAGTTTTTGATCTCGTAACTTGTGTTGCTCGTGTCACTTATCTGTCTTTTTTGTCTCTCTTGTTCTCAAACAAACTCCTCGGCCTTTTATATTGATCTTTCAAAAATTTGCCCGTTGAAGAGATAGGCTTATTTTTGAAAGTCACTTGCGTCGTTGGCTTGTCTTGTTGCGATCCTTGGAATTGCCATTTCCTCGTATGAATTGTTCTTTCACCTTTTCGAGTTCGACATGGTGTAGTGCTTCCCATTGGTTCATTCCTTTTGCACGCTTCGAGATCGAGCACTCGAGAAAGGTGGTATGGAGATATTACTTGTTTAAATAAATCTCTTGATTTACGGCAACGGATCTTTTCTGATTATCTCGACTTGATTGCATTTCCTTGCTTTCCCAGGTGACTTAGAGTCGACTTCCAATCATTGGATGACTCCTCTGTCACTTCAACTTGAGACTTGGCTTTTCTTGAGTTGACTTGGTGATACTCCACTCACCGCATCTCATCGCTTCTTCTTGATAGAGTTCGTCTACTCTTCTTTGCCATACTCTGTTGTCTCACGTGCAGAGTCTTCCTTCTAGTCTTGATTGTCTTCTTGCATGTTAGGGCGTAGGCGACTTAACTCGGCAGCCACTCTATTTATTACAATGCATTTTACAACAAGAATTGGGGTGCCAACTTTCTATTCTAAGTTTTACATGGCATTCCTCAAAATCTAAACAATAAATTTCCTAACAATTTCCCCCCTTTTTGATGATGCCAAAACTTAAACCATTCAAAAATACAAATAGCAAAGATACATACAGATAGTGTATTGACATAGAATGTATCGCGAGAATCAATCTTTTTATTGATCATATCATTCTTGTACTTTTACACAAATTGTTTACAAGGTGTATCGAGCACATATTTGTCTACGAGAAAAATAAAGAATTTGTAGCTTTATTACGAGAAGACTTACATTGTATGTATTTACATAATAAAATACACGAAGGGGTGGATGACAACACTTCATCTCCTTCATTGTCTCCTTCTTTCATCTTGTTCAAGATCTTCTTCTCTTCTTCTTTTTTCTCGTCGTCATTTGCCTTCTTTTTCTTTTCATATGCCTTCTTGCGCCTTCATCTCTTCTCAATCTTTCTGTCTTTCCTCCCATAGTTGAGTTTGTCTCTTGTTTTCTTCTAATCTTTTTGCATACTCGGCGATTCGTTTTAGCCACTTGCAAGTTTGCTACTTGGTCAAGCCCGACCAAATAGATCCCTCCTTTCTTTCCTGGATCCACGTGTTCAATGTTTTTGGGCAGAGGCTCAGGGTCGAAGCTTCTTCCTCCACCATCGCTTCTTCCTCTACCCTGCGGGGCGTATCTTGTCTTGGGGTCTTTCTTTCCGGTGAGTGACCGGCGGAGTGACAGCCAGAGGATCGGTAGTCTGCTTTGCTGTCGACTTCTTCACATAACGTGAGACCCTTTTCCCAAAGACAAGTCCCAAGCTTGAGCCATAGACATATTTGCAAAGTATCCTTGATTCGAGCGTTTTGAATTCATCAAGCGATCGTGGCTCGCCCCGACATACGAGATGGCATAGGTGTCTCTATCTCTTTGGAATGCCTCCATGTTCTTTCAAGATGTTCATAACTCGGGCATCCATTCTTCCTTCCACTTCCTTCATCCCCTCGCTTCAATTGTTTTTCTCTTTTCGGCCATAGATATAGCAGAGTGTTGGAGTGGCGAGTCATGTGAGGAGTTTTTGCGATAATGTCATTTGTGTGAGGACCTTGTTGGGGGGTTTGTGCAATCATCAAGGTCACATCGTCGATCATTCCCCCTCAACAAGCTTTCCTTTCTTTTGTTTCAAGCTTTCTCGGTGATTTTCCCTTCACAATCGCTCCTTTCTTCTCAACTTCGGATCCCCTCGCTTTTTAGGTATTCCTCTTCCCCCTTTTTGGCATCATCAAAGGAGAGAGGAACGCCTGAAACAGACTTGCAAGCGGGAAGTCGAGCTCTGGCGATAGTTGAGTTTTGTCTCGAGTCTGCTGCAGAGTATGCGGACGAAGTCGGATCGAGTAGCGTTGGACTCTTTTGAAATCGGCTTCATCTCGGCCATGAGAAGGCTGAATTTTGTATTCATGGTTTCTTCCAAACGCTGTAGATCACTCTTGTTTTGCTCACGCAGCGACTTAATCTCGGCATTGTGAGCTTCATGCATGTGCTCAATATGCTCTCTCGGCTTCGTTTTGCGTCGGCATTTTCGACTCTCCATACCGACAGACTTGTTGAACAATGTCCTAAAGTATCTAACTTGTTCCACACGCATTTTTTCTTCTTTGTTGCCACCATTCCCCGATCCAGGACTATTATGCCTCTTAAATCGGCGGTGAGATTGGCATCTCTCGTTGTCGATCGCATGTCCATAGAGGCCGATGCCTCTCCATCCGTTCAATCTCGTGCCGAATAATGCCTTGAACACTTCGCGGACTTCATTTGATTCTTCCCGTTGCGGTGATGGCCATGCGGCGTCAAAATCATAATCATTTGGAACAATGGTGGTGCACGATGGAAAAACGGGAGGTCTATGATAGCGTCGCTCGTTTTTCGACTCTTCATGGAGGTCGGGTACCTCCGGGGGAAAAAGGAAAAGATTCTATAAAGGATTCATCACCGCCCACCGGGATTTGTTCGATGATGAGCGGTGCGCGTGAAGTTCTTTTAGGAATCGACCTGCTGCGACTTGAGGAGCTGCGCGGTGGACTCGGTTGTTGGGTTTTGTTGTGAAGTGGACCCGACTTGCCGAGCCTCTTTGTCTCAACGACCGTTGGTGGTCTCGGTGATTTCTCCAATTGAGTAGATCTGGTCCTCGGCCTTATCGAGCGTCATCGGACGATGATGAGATTTCCATTATTGGCTCATCATCAAAATTAAAGGTTTGACGAGTAGTCTTGGGATCGACTTGCTCGTGCTTGGAACATCCGCTTGGTGAGTCTTTTGGATTTGTCATGGGGATGACTCGACTTCTTCTTCGCCTTCCGATCCCGGAAAGGTTACATCAGGATTATCCCGGGAATCATGAAGTGCGCTTATCTCCTTCTCGGATGGGTCGATGATAGCGGGGAGGGATGTTCTCTACTTGACTTCTTTACCCAGGGAAGTCTCAACCTCCGTGGGCCTTCATTTCCTCTAGCGGTCTCTCTTTGGCGAGGCCTTGGTCCTCCCTTTCGTGATGTGTTGTCTTAGGGTCTTCGCGGTGGCATCCATTGGAGTCTCAACCCCATGGATTGCACTTTCATCGCCCAGTGTTAACTCCGGGTACATTCCTTCTCGTGCCTCGCATCGCGCATCGCGCGTCATTAGCCTTCGAGTAGTTGGCACCTCGGTGAGACAGAATCAAGCGTCCGAGCTTCGTTGATGGAAACTTGTTGTTCTTCTTGTGTTTGTATTTTCTCTACTTCGCCTCCTTGATTCGTTTGTGGAGTCATCTGCAGCATCCTCCGACCTTGCTGCGGTGGAGGGAGTTTCCCCTCGGTGGCGCACGGTGAGTGACTTGGAATGGGGTCACTCGTCTCAAGCTCCCGGCTCATTTCGATTGAATGTTCGCCGTTGGGGCGGGTGGTAAAACACCTTCAATAGGGGTTGGCTCGGGGTCCCCACTATCCCGTTTCATCGCCAAGTCCCTTATTGCTTCTTCTTCCGAAAGTGAGTGGGGAAGTGGTGGCAAAGAACAATGATGGCGATTTGCTGAACCACTCCCATTGGATCAATTTCCGTTTGTGTTTCGAGGACTCTCCTGGTCCTCCCTCAATCTTTGCTCATGAAGGATTCGGATTCATGCAATGCTTCTTTGCATTTGCAACTCTTAGCGGCGGCATTCTCCGGGATCCTCATCACCTTTGTCGGAGAAGACATCGAGGAGAGGATGTGTGTGTTACGTGGTGCGAGGAGATAGGGACGGATGCTTGCCTTCTCACGTGCCTCGACTTCCTCTCGCTTGCTTTTCTTTCTCCTTGTCCTTGAAGATCTGCGGGATGTACGTGCGATTGTCTTCATCTAGTCTTTGGGAGCACAGTGGTTAGTCCAAGGAAGTTTAACAGTTCCTCTTCTTCTTCTATAAACTCGAGGCCATTGGAAATGTTCCTTGATTTACTCAACTTCCATTTCCTCCACTCACGCAGACGATTTTGGATGTCTGCAGGTAAGGTGGAGATAGGATCATTACATCACTATCCGCTCTAGCGAGTTTCTTCTTGTGTTTCAATTTGTGTGAACTACGATTTGTGTCTTGAGTTGCCTCTGCTGATCGCCTTCACAGACTTGGTCTGTTTCATCAACTACATCCGGAGACTCTACTTCCCGCCGATCTCCTAGATATCTGCTCCGGTGAGTGGGCGACTCAACCGGTTTCTCAAGCTCGGAGTGCTTGATGATTCTTCTTCGTCTCTAGTTTGTACGGAGGGATTTCGGTTCGAGAGACGGTGTCCTCTGAGTCTTGGGCGGCGGGGCCGATCTTTGGTGTCTTTTTCGAGGAGCGGGCCGTCTTGGCTTCTCGATTCTCCTCTTTTGACGATCGGAGAAGGTATTTGTGAGTCCTTCTCGACCGGCCTGCAGGGCGGGAGACACGGCTGCGGGGGGGTGACTCTAGCTGCGAGGGGCGGAGCATGTTTGGCTTTCTTTCTTTGCGGGCGTGATCTTCTTAGCGATTGCGGGCGGCGACTTTCTTCTTGGGTGGATAGGAAAGCAGATTTGTATCTTGGTGGTGATTCCCCTCACTTGTGTCGACTCTCTTGGCGTAGGCTCTCTTGTGCGCCGAGAGAGGTTTGCTCGAACATCCTCTTGTTAACATGGAATGCTTTCCCATGTCTAAGAGGGACTCCTTTCACCTCCATCGATCGGCCAATCACTAGGCCATATCCTGGGATCCTCCAAATGTGCCATCTTCCTTGAAGGATTTGTTCCCCGCGTCGCGGCGAGTCTGCTGACAAGACAAACTCATTTGATTTATTTTTTTTTGCGATGATTGCGGCCATTACAATCAGCTTTGCCTCGGTGATTGGTCAAAGTTGCCAAATTTGATGTCGATACATTTGGCAACTATGTCCAACGACTTGTGATAATCCTCCTTCAGATCTCTTGTTTCTTTGTGTACACTATTTTATCAAAGACAATCGCTTGGCTATTTCTTTCCAAGCATCGGCCCCAGGTTTACATAAACCGTTAATCTCGATGCTCTTACCGGTAGTGAGCAATGTTCACCAAATCCTTGGCGAGAGATAGTCATTGCTTTCAGTGAAGCAGATGACTTTATTCCTTCATCGTGAATCTCGGCATTCACGAATTGTGCGACCTCCTCCACATAGGTCATCGGATATTCTAACGTTAGAAACCGTTGATGATCGTTTCCAATTTTTCAGCGATTTTCTTCACTAGGGTGTCGTCGGACCCGACCTGTTTCACCATTCGTCGAAATCCACAAGAGACCCGGTGTGGATTTGCTTTCCTAACTTGGTAAAATCATAGGTTGGTGCCATTTTTCAGATTTTATCAAAGAAAAACTCGGAGATTGATTTGAAGATAGATAGGGTTTGAGAGAATTTTTGCCTTTGCTTTTGAGAGAAAGAAGTGAACAGTTTTGGTAATGTGAGAGAGAAAAACGGACGGAAATGGTTTAAGTATGGTTTATGAAAGGGCGTGCGGGTGGTTTTTGAAATGTGATCGAAATCAACGGCTTAGATTTTGCACGCCTATTTAACATTTAATGTCTCGTATTTAATGCGGCAAAGATTTATATCCAATCATAAGCTTGGTGTGCGGCTTTATGTCTCGTACACATCATCATTATTTGACGTATTCCTTAAAAACATTCCCGCTTAGTCAAAACGCATTTGTGTTTTTGTCATTTTGCTCATAAGTGACTCGAAACTTATCCTTTAGCCGATTTAACTCTTCTCTCTCACGAGTTCTCTTAGTGACTCACTATCGGTGACTCGGTGTGTAGTTGTCTTTTCCGTCTGGTGATTTCTTGGTGATTTGTGTGTTCAACTCTTTTTCACTTTTTGTGTTCCATTTCTTTTCTTTGAGTCTTCTCAAAGTTAACTCACTCAATTAACCCCAACTCATGCTTGAGTTCTTCAAATCTTGACTCACATAATGGTTTTGTGAAGATGTCGGCTAGTTGTTTATCGGTTGAGATATATTCAGGATGATGTCCTTCTTTTCAACATGATCTCTTATGAAGTGATATCGACATCAATATGCTTTGTTCTTGAGTGCAACACAGGATTTTGAGTAATGGCAATTGCACTTGTGTTATCACACATGATTGGAATTTCCTTTTCCTCAACTTCATAGTCTCTCACATTCTTTGTCTCATCCATAGGACTTGGGCACAACAGTGCCCATGACTATGTATTCGCGCTCGTTTTGTAGAGGTGGCTATTGAATTTTGCTTCTTGCTAAACCAGGAAATCAGTCTGTTTTCTAGCATTTGACATGTGCCTGAAGTGCTCTTCTGTCCACTCTGCATCCAAAGCATAGTAGAATCGAATAGCCAATTAGCTTGAATCCACCTTCCTTTGGATACCATAGGCCTACTTCTTGGCTTCCTTTCAAGTATCTCAATATTCTCTTAGTTCTTTGTCATATGGCTCTCTTTTGGAGCAGATTGAAATCTTGCACATACACCTACAAACAAAGGTGATGTCCGGTACGCTTCTTTGTGAGATAGAGCAATGATCCAATAAGTGCTCAGTATCTTGTTTGATCTGAGGCTTGCCGCCTGCATCCATGTCCATTTTAATCGATGTATTCATTGGTATTTTTACGAGAAGACTTCTCCTCCATACCAAACTTCTTCATTAAATCTCGGTGTATTTTGTTTGACTTATGAAGGTTCCATCCTTGTTGTTTCACTTGGAGTCCAAGGAAGAATGTCGACTCTCCCATCATGCTCATTTCAAATTTACTTTGCATGAGGTTTGAGAACTTTTCACATGACTCTTTGTTTGTGGATCCAAAAATGATGTCATCCACATATATTTGAACAACCAAGTATACTCTTTTTGTCTTGAATTCTGAAAAGTGTTCTATCTACTTTTCCTTTTGTGAATCCATTTTTGGTTAGGAATTGTGACAAAGTATCATACCATGCTCACGGGTGCCTGTTTCAATCCATATAGAGCTTTCTTGAGTTTGTATACCTTATCTCCAAGAGTCTTCTGCTCAAATCCGGAGGTTGTTCAACATATACTTCTTCTTCCAATAAACCATTTAGGAATGCACTTTTTACATCCATCGATATACAATGAAATCCTTGTGAGTGCATAGGCAAGAAACATCCTTATAGCTTCCAATCTTGCTACAGGGGCAAATGTTTCATCAAAATCTATCCTTCTTCTTGACAATATCCTTTGGCTACTAGTCTTGCTTTGTTTCTTACCACAGATCCTTCCCCGTTCATCTTATTTCGAACACCCATTTGGTGCCAATAACATTTTGATGTATGGGTCTTTGCACTAATTCCCATACTTTATTTCTTTCAAATCGATTGACTCTTCTTGCATAGCTTGAATCCAATGTGTGTCGTCCAATGCTTGTGACACGTCTTTGGGCTCTATTTGCGAGATGAAGCATGTAAACATTGCTTCTTGTTGAGTTTTGGATCTTGTTTGACACCTTCTCTTATATCTCCAATGACAAGTTCGGTGGATGGTCTCTCGGCCATCTTACATCGAGGTTGGAGTAAGTTAGCTGGATTCGATCGACTTGCATTTGTGTTGATGTGGTCGACTCTCTCGTAATCACTTAGCCGCAAATTTTCCATTGTTTTTGAGATTGACTATCTCATCTTCTTCCTCGAATTGATAATTCCGACTTGACTTGAAGATAGGGACTCTTACGTATGGTTGGATGATTCACTTATCGGTGACTTTTGAATGTCTTCTCCATTTACATTTGGCTCATCGAATACCACATGAATGGATTCTTCGCAACCATTGTCCTTTTATTAAGTACTCTGTAGGCTTTGCTTTTGGTGAGTATCTAAGAAGATACCTTCATCACTTTAGCATCAAAAGCCTTTAGATTGTCTTTGCCATTGTTGTGGATGAAGCATTTACATCCAAATATTCTCAAATATGCAACATTTGGTTTTCTTCCGATCCGGATCTCATAGGGAGTCTTTGTCATTTGTCTATTTATCATACATCTGTTTTGGGTGTAGCAAAGTTTGTGTTTATTGCTTCACCCAAAATCTTTTTGGTAACCCCTGCCTTGACTAACATGGTCCTTGCCGCTTCTTTGAGGGTTCATGTTCCTTCTTTTTCGCAACTCCATTCTCATTTGTGGAGTTCTTTCTGTGCTGATAGTTCATGACCAATACCATTTTCAATACAATCTTGAGTTATTATTCCATTGACAAACTCGGTTCCTCTCTATCCGATCTTATTTTGATAATGGTTTGACTCTTCTCGTTTTGAATCCTCTTCATCATTTGTGGTAGTTTTTGTAGAGTTTCTTCTTCTTACACATGAATATTGTCCATGTATATCTTGAGTAGTCATCTACTACCACCAAGGTATATTTCTTCCCACTTATGCTAGCTGGTTCCACTGGGCCAAATAGATCCATATGTAGCAGATGCAATATTCTTGTTGAGGATGGGCATGTCTTTTCTTTGAATGATGACTTGATTTGTTTTCCCTTCTGACATGCGTCACATATACTCTCCTTCTTGTATACTGAGTCTGGAAGTCCTTCCACAAGATTACTTCTGGCAAGCTTGTTAATCGTTTTGAAATTCAGGTGACTCAGCTTTTTGTGCCCCCCAACTTGATTTGTGCTCTTTTGCTAGTAGATGTGAGTCTTTGGGTGTTGCGGTTGACCAATCCACGACATACATATTCTTCTGTCTACATCCTTGCAAAGACAATTTCATTTGATTCAATATCCTTGATTTGGCATACACCCATGTTGAATCCAACATTGTAACCCTTGTCACGAGTTGATGATGCTCGATAAGTTGAAGTTGAGTCCTTCAACATATGCAACATCCGTGATTTCTAATCCATTCCTTTTGATGGATCCAATGCCTCTTATTTCACCAGGAGCTTCATTTCCTCCAAATATGACTTTTGCTCCTTTAACTTCCTTGAATTTTTGATTTTTCTTATTTCTGTCATATGTCCGGAATGACCACTATCCATGTACCAGGTTCCTTGGCACTCGGTGTTCCTTGAACCCGCAATCAAGGAAATTAAGTTTTAGGTACCCATACTTGTGTGGGTCTGAGGGGTTAGAATTGTAAGATGATCCAACCAACTTATAGCCAAATGATTTGACTCTAAGGGGTTGCCATCTATCGAGTGCCATAATCATAATTAATCTTGACAAATTGCTTGGGAATTCTAGGTTCATACAACTGTCTCTTTTGTCGTATGCTGCATATGTGTTTTGGCAATTGCCTTCCTTGGTAATTGTGGTGTCTTTGAGTGTAGTGCCTAGGTGCATATGTGTCTTGATGAAAGCTCTTATACTTTTGGAATGGCCTTTCTTGAGTTCTAGGCCTTTGCCATTTGGGCTTATATTCCATAAGTCTATCTTTGATAGTTCACATTATTCCAATCACTTGGCTTGGATATTTTCTACCATTCCCATCATATGTATTTCTCTTATAGATTTTAAGGGTTTTTGGTAGCTCGCTTCTTCTTTCTGAGTAATTTTTGTTTGGAGTTTCTTTGAGGAACTCATTTGAATCTCTTCTCGCTTGTTCTTTTCAAGCACTCAACTCAGTGTTGTTTTCCTTTTCCTTTATAACCAAGGCCGGTTTGCTTGTTATTGTGTTTTGGAGTGAATGTGTGTACAACATTTAAAGTTTTGGATTTTTCGGACTCTTCATGGATTGAAGATCCTTTTTCCAAAATTACTTTTGAGGTTTGACATAGCACGAGAGGAATTAAATCCTAAGCTGTCTTGTCTCCACATTCTCTTTGACTCAAAATAAGATCATCCAATGATTTAGATGCCTTAGTGAATGAGGCAATAACATTTTTGAGGTCAATCTCCCTCTTCTCTATAGCAGCAATTTCGCTATTAATTTAGCATTTTCACCTTTAAACTTTCATTCTCATAAGCTATTTGACTTAGAGTACTCGGCTCTTAGTCGGCTTTGAGTTTGACTCTTGAGTAGGTTGTTTTCCTCATTTAATAGTGTGTGTGAGGATTTAATGTGTTCAAAATCTTTCATCATTTTGCCTAATGAATCATAAAGATCGAGTGGGTGATGAAGTGTGTGTGTCGATCACTATCACTAGAGTCCGAGTTTGATGAGTTAGAGTGTACCTCATCTTCTTGATCGAGGTTGATCTTGTTCTTTGGCCATCAAGCGGATCGGGGCTTCTTCTTTAGAGTCACTTGAGTAGTCGGCTTCCTTTCTCTCGAATCAAATTGTTGTCTCTCTTGACTTGGGTTTTTTGATCTCTCCACCATCATTGCCTTTTTCTTTTCTTGTCTTCTTTCTCAAGACCTTCCTTTCTTCTTCATCCTCGTATTTGTTGACTACAGGATATGGACGATCAATGGCATAGTGACCTGGTTGTCTGATTCAAAGATAGATATTCAACCTTTTGATCACTCTTTCCATTCTTGGATTGTCACCCTTTGATATTGACTTTTTGATGATGTTCTCTTGGTTGGCCTATCTTCCCTTGATTTGGAGGGAGTCGAGTGTCTTACGGAAGATTCACCCTTTCCTCTCTTGTAGTTCTTATTGAAGAACTTGTTGAACCTCTTAACCATCGGGCTATTTCTTTACGGATCAATGACTTCTTTGACCTCGGCTCTCTTCCCATCTTTAACAATTAGAGCATTTGTTTTTGGGTACAGTTGTCTCTTCCTGGTCTTTTCTTCTCGGCTCAAACTCGTAGGCTTTGAGGTCCGAGAATAATTCATGGTTGGATGTCTTTGATAGGTCCATGGAATGTCTCGGTGCCATGACCTTCATTTCCCATTCAATTTGGAAGACTTTTAGGATCTTCATACACATTTCTTTCGTGTATATTCCTTTCCAAGTGCAGATACTCATTTGTGATTTCGTGAATCGATCATCCAGTTGATCCAGGTTTTCTCCCGAGATCATTTTGAAGTTCTCAAATTTGACATGTCTGATGTTTGATAATTTGTTTTCTTTGATTTGCTCGAGCCTTCACAAATCAATGTTAGCTTATCCCGCATTTCTTTAGCCGTTTTGCAAGATTTGACTTTATTGAACATGGCTTTGTCCAAGGTTTTGTAAAGGATGTCCTTGGCTACGTTGTCCAGGTTGTATCTTTTTCGTCATCATTTGTCCACTCGGTTCTTGGTTTTCAACCATGACAGTCCGGGAGCAACTTCCTCTTTCTCCTTCAGCTGCGACTCTTCGTGACATTGTGTTCACCTTTAAGATTTGCAGAGGCCCATCTATTCTATCACTATCCACATCTCATCATGTAATCTTTGATAGATGAGCTCGCATACGAATTTTCCAATCATCAAATTCTTCAATAGTGAACATAGGGATGCGTGTCAAATTTGCTTCCATGATAATAACTTTTAATGATAAAAAGAGTTTTGAAAGTTTAAGTACTAAAGCAGACTTTTAAAAGTTTGGAGATCTAGTTCAAGAACCGGTCACGGAGGCTTCAATGAACCAACCGCTCGATACCACTTGTAGGTCCCAAGGGGTGTAAGTGTAAGGTTTAGAAGGGGGGTTGAATAAACCTTACCAAATTTTCGATTTAGTCCTTTTAAATATACAGAGTTGATACTTACACATTTGTGTCCTTGATGGACGATCAATTGACCACTCAGTAGAGTTAATCTCTCAAAGACTCAACCGAGCTGTTGATGGAGTAACTCATTTGTTGGCTCTAAATTAACTCAATTGTGGTTTTGTTTTTATTGGAAGACTTAACACCCTTAAGTTTGATTAAGCAAGAGTTTAGTGCTTGGTTTAGTACTTATAAATTATCAAGTGGATAGCAAATTAATCGTGAGATATAAGCGATTAAAAATGCAGGAATTAAAGTCTTTGAAATGTAAATGACACAATAAAATTTTTATAGAGGTTCGAAGATGGGGTAATTCTTCTACTCCTCTCTTCTCCAACTCTGGAGGAATCCACTAGGTAATGATCGAGTATACAAAGTGGTAGCAGTCCAGATACAAGTCTTGATCACACGGTGACTTGATCCTTTGGGACTCGACTGAGACGCCTTGATCACTCGGTGGCTTCTCGTACGACTCGGAGCCCTTCTTCACAGGGCACTGTCTTGCTACTACTGACTCACTTGCTCAAGCTCTTTGGATTTGATCACGAAGCCCTCCAAAAGCTTAAGACTTGGTTCGACCTTGAACCTTCTTACAATCCTTCGTGGACTGTAGACCCCTTGATTTTTCAGTATTTTCCTCGTCAACCGATTGAAGTTATCTTTCCTTCACAGGTGAGTGTTGGATTGATGTTCTTCGTAGTGTAGGCTTGAGGATTGAGAATGCTTGATCTTCTAATAATTGCTTGAACGTTTTTAGTTTTTGATCTCAGAACTTGTGTTGCTCGTGTCACTTATCTGTCTTTTTTGTCTCTCTTGTTCTCAAACAAACTCCTCGGCCTTTTATATTGATCTTTCAAAAATTTGCCCGTTGAAGAGATAGGCTTATTTTTGAAAGTCACTTGCGTCGTTGGCTTGTCTTGTTGCGATCCTTGGAATTGCCATTTCCTCGTATGAATTGTTCTTTCACCTTTTTGAGTTCGACACGGTGTAGTGCTTCCCATTGGTTCATTCCTTTTGCACGCTTCTCGAGATCGAGCACTCGAGAAAGGTGGTATGGAGATATTACTTGTTTAAGTAAATCTCTTGATTTCGTGCAACGGATCTTTTACGATTATCTCGACTTATTTGCATTTCCTTGCTTTCCCAGGTGACTTAGAGTCGACTTCCAATCATTGGATGACTCCTCTGTCACTTCAACTTGAGACTTGGCTTTTCTTGAGTTGACTTGACCGATACTCCACTCAGTGCATCTCACCGCTTCTTGATAGAGTTCCCGTCTACTCTTCTTTGCCATACTCGTTTGTCTCACAGCAGAGTCTTCCTTCTAGTCTTGATTGTCTTCTTGCATGTTAGGGGCGTGGCTGACTTAACTCGGCTTGGCGGCACTCTATTTATTACAATGCATTTTACAACAAGAATTGGGGTGCCAACTTTCTATTCTAAGTTTTACATGGCATTCATCAAAATCTAAACAATAAATTTCCTAACAAGATCTAAAAAACGTAACTTATCTTATCTTTTTTTGGAAATTCTTTAGATCTCAAACTTTAAACTTTCGATTTGAGTTCATGGCGCGAAAATTCAAATAAAATCGACACTAGATCGTTAAATTTTTAGGATCAACATAAAAAAAAAATCGATAAGCGGAAAAGCTCGGTTATAAACCAAAAAAAACAAAATGAAATAAATACTTATAAACGATCTAGATCCGTTAAATTTTTCGGATCAACATACAAAAATCGATAACCAGAAAAGCTCGGTTATAAACCAAACAAATTTTTCTTATGAAATAATACCATCAATCGGAAAAAAAAAGGAAATGAAAAAATGCTTGGCCACATAATCATACGGTAAAACCGAGTAAAAAGACGAAACAACAAATCTATAACATTTTTTGTAAAAAAAAATTGTTTAAGAAATCTTCAAGTAGAAAAATGCACGGTTTTAACGGAATGGAGAGTAAGGTTTCTCAAAACAATGAAATATTCAAAGAATATTTTGTGTTAAGAAACAAAGAGCAGTGTCGTGATAGGTGTAGAGAAGAAATGGAGATTTGCATCTTCAAATTTTTCTAAGCAAAATGAGAAATGAAGAGTAGGGTTCTGAGAGTGAGAGAAATGGACTATGGGAAATCATCCAAGGCAAAATGACCGAGTGGTTTCCATCTGTAGGGTTTTCCACTTTGAATCTAGAGAGTTCTAAAATACACGTGTCAACATCGAACACTCTAATCATGCAAGATTAGGGTTGCAAATTATTGGGTTTTTGATGGTTTCTCATTCATTTAAAATTTTGGGATGATAACATTTTAATTGTGGGCTTAAATTTTAGTGGGTGATAACATTCATTTTTTAAATTTTAATTAACATTAAATTAATGTAATGTAATATAGAATTATTCTTTTAAAATATATAAATAATATATTAATACGTATTATTATACTATTTGTTAATATAAGTGTGACATGATTTGTAAAATTGAATTTTAATTTTTGTTGTAAATTTCTATTTAGATTATTATAAATTATGTTGATATATATATATATATATCATATTAGATTTATTTTTTCGACTACAATTACAACTTTCGGTAAAGTGTTATTTTTTTTTTAACAAATTTAGTTTAATATAAAATATAATTTTAAAAATAGAGGTATCTAAATATATTTTAAATTTTTTCTTAAAATGCCAATATAATTAGGCAAAAAATAAATATAATTTATTTTAATTAATTATATGTTTTACTTTATCAATTTTCAAGTGTTGATTCCACGAATGACACTAACCCCTTCTGACCTTAAAATATAATTGCGAGGAGATCAGAAAATGTCAGAGTGCGAAAAGTAATCAGTTAAAATTTTTGTGTTTTAAAAAACTCTTAAGTAAATGTGATGAATCTCCAGAAAAACTAAAAAATTTTGACGAAACAGAGAACCAAAAAATCATTGTAAGCCCATGATTTTTCGGAAAAACGGAGGAAATAAATATTTTGGTGAAATAATTTTTAAGCATTTCACGGAAATGACAATAGTGGGTTAGGGTTTTTGAGAAAGAGAGAGGACTTATGTTTTGTGAATATCAGAAAATGTGTGTGTGTGTGTGTGTGAGAGAGAGAGAGAGAGGAATCGAAATTTGGGTTGAGAAAAAAATGAACTAGGGTTTGAGAAATGGTGGAGTCTTACGGAACACGATGAAATGGTGGTAGGTGAGGTAAAATGTTTGGCCTAGAACAAATCTTAACCGTCTAATTGGGACACGTGTCGAAATCGTGTTTAATCTCAAACATGCATCACAACACATCAACATGTTTTTGGGCCGATTTATTTAAATTTTTTTTTTCTTTGAAATATATGGGCCCAATATTAGATTATATGGGTTAAGTTTGGGCTTTGGATGATAATGTATTGGGCTTACTATTGTATTATAATATTTGCTATTTGTTAATTGTTTTAATTAGATTGGGCCTATTAATTATTAACTATTAATAATATATTATAATATTATAATTATAATCATAATTATAGTTATAATTGAAAAAAAATAGTTCGTAAATATATATTAATTTATATTGCGCAATTATTAAAAATAATAATTTCATAAATATATTAAAATTGAAATATATAAATAACGAATTAATTATAATTATAAATATATTTATAATCTATATATATTATAATAAAGATATTTAAATATATAAATAAATTTATATATCTTTAATATAAATACCAATTAATTTACATTCCTAAATTTAAAAATATTTAGTTCGTAAATATATTTAAATTGAAATATATAAATTACAAATTACTATTTATGATATCTATATATATTATTAACTTTTTAATACATAAACTAATGTATTTGGAGATATTTTAAATTAAATAAATCCAATTTTTTTATGTATACAAATTAATTTTGAATCTAAGTGTAAATAATCTTAGTAAAAAATAATAAAATAAAGTGTTAAATAAATTTAAATTGAATAAAATATACAAAAATCTAATCTTCTTATGTTACTCGATTTACTACTTTACATATAATGATAGTGCAACTCCACAATTGACTACAAGATTTGAGTTGTTCGGCTCATCAAGGGGAAAAATATATTCATTGTCGAGCACCCCTCTTCGAGACACTACATGTGGTAATTCCATTAATATATTTACTTTATAAAATGTTTAAAAAAATTGTTGAATAATAATGCGTCCCATGCTTAAGAAAAAATATAATTGTATTTTTTTTTATGTAATCGTAATTTTGATATTTGATGGTTCAATTTGTTGTTTATACAAAAATTGATGGAGTACCTCAAAGATCTTTTCCAAAACTATCTACGACAATTGATTTACAAGCTTCATCGAGTAGAATTATCAATCCGTTATCAAACACTCTGCTTAGTGACATCACAAACGGTATATTATTAATGTTGATATATTTTTTAATTATTTTATAATTACAATATGCATGTATTAAAATCTAGTACATATATTTAACCAATTTTAAAATCCAGTTTGCAGCGTGGGACCACACTTTGGAAATAGAATCAATAATCGTAATAGCATGAAACATCAAACAACAGGGTCATCTTCTACAATGAGTTCAAATGCGGAAACAGTAATTGATCTTACAACTGATGAGCCTATTGTAACTGCAATCACTGCAAATAATACTATACTAGATGGAAAATTTAATACGGTTGTGGATCGATTGAAGTAAATGAGATCCTACCTTCTCAATAAGTGATGAGTTTTATTTTTTTAACCGATTTGTAAAGTAGTTAAATTTTTTTATATTGATTTTTAACAAAATTTATGTTATATTTTTAGAATCTTTGGGACATGGGTGATCCAACTGCAAATGTGAATTTTGTGGAGCGTTGTTTTGGTATGAAGAAAGACTATCTTCCGATCCGAAAAATAAGCCTAGATACTCTTTTGTGTTGCAAAGAATGGCATTATTGAACCACCTCCGAGTTAAACAACCACCTAATATGCTTTGCGAATTATTATTCGGAGAGAGAAACAAATCTAAGCACTTTCAAGACAACCTAAGATCATACAACAATATGTTCTGTTTTACTTCCATGGGAGGCAAGATAGACAAAGATAAACAGTGGTCATGGTCCTCAAGTTTTTAGAATGCATGGACAAAATTACCATCTTATTGGAAGTTTATTACCATCTGGTGGTTCAACACCAAAGTTCGCACAAATGTATATATATGATACGGAAAATGAAATATCAAACCGATTAAATTCTGTCAGGTATTTTTATTTTAATAAAGTTATTTATGTTTTTTTATTTATTTGAATGAATTATTATAACAATTCTTTATTTTATATCTTTTTGAATAATAGGCAAGGGAGCGAAATGAATAATTTGCACGAAGTTATTGTGAGTGACTTAAAGAAAATGCTTGATGAGAATAATGTTTTAGTCCAGACCTTTAGAATGGCCAAAGATAAGATTGGACAACACGGTGATTCTGATGTTAGATTGCATCTGATCGGAAAGCGGAGTACGGATGCTAGAAGATACAATATGCCTACGACTTCGGAAGTTGCTGCACTCATTGTTGGAGATTTTGATCGAGCTTTAGGAGATCGTGATATTTTAGTTGAAACAAGATCTGGAGTTTTGAAACGTATCAACAAATTGAATGCATCCTACTTGGTATTGCAGTACCTGTTATTATTACCTTTTGGTGAAGACGGTTTCAGAGAAGACATACTATTCTCGAATAAGAACAAATTTAATTAGAGGAGCAGAAAAACGATAAGTATTCGAGAATTTTTCTCTTACAGATTGCACGACAGGGAACAAGGTGCTTCTACTATTCTGTCATCAAGAAGATTATTATAACAATTTGTTGTCGATGCTTACACGATGGTGGAGTCAGCCCATTTGAAGTATATTCGGTTACACCAAAAGAAGTTGTGTTGTGATATATATAAGGGTCTAACGGATGCTTTATTGAATAGAGATATCAATCCAAGTAGTCATGGAAAAAGAATTATATTACCTTCAAGTTTCACTGGAGGCGCTCGATATATGATACAAAACTATCAGGGTGCAATAGCAATATGTCGGTGGGCGGGCTATCCGGATTTATTCATAACATTTACTTGCAATCCAAAGTGGCCAGAGATTGTTCAATTTCTTGATAAGAAGAAACTTAGTCCTGAGGACCGACCGTATATTATCTGCAGAATCTTTAAATTGAAATTGGATTGTTTGATAAAATATTTTTGTCAGAATAAAATATTTGGGAATGTAATAACAGGTTATAATTCTTCTAAAATACTTTATTTACATTTGAGTTTTTAGTTTTGTTTTTTGTTTTTCACTGATTTTTTTCTTAATTTTGTTGCAGTTATATACACAATAGAATTTCAGAAGCGTGGTTTGCCACATGCACATATATTGCTTTTCCTGTCTAAAGAAGACAAGTATCCAACATCAGATGATATAGATCGAATTATATCTGCAGAAATACCTGATGAGGGTGTAGATCCGTATTATTATGTTGTGGTAAAAGACCACATGATTCATGGTCCTTGTGGAGATGTTAGAAAGAACTCTCCGTGTATGGCTGAAGGTCGTTGCACGAAACATTTTACCAAAAAGTTTGTGGATTCAACTACTATTGATGAAGAAGGGTATCCTCCTTATAGACGAAGAAATAATGGGAGAATTGTGGAGAAAAATGGTGTTCATCTAGATAATGAGATATGTTGTACATAAAAATCGATTCTTTGCTAAAGTACGGAGCTCACATTAATGTAGAGTGGTGTAACCAGTCCAGATCCATAAAATATTTGTTCAAGTATGTCAATAAAGGACTGATCGGGTTACCGCGTCCTTCTATACGAGCACCAATGATGAGGAATCCGGCAAAACTGTTGATGAAGTTAGTATGTTTTACGATTGTAGATATATTTCGTCGTGTGAGGTAGCATGGAGATTACTTGGTTTTGAAATCCAATATAAATACCCTCTAGTTGAACGTCTAAGCTTTCATCTTCCAAACGAGCAGAGTGTTATTTTCTCTGATTCTGAAAGAATAGATGATGTTCTGAAGAAAGATTCGGTTAAAGAAATCATGTTTTTAGCTTGGATGGAAGCCAATAAAATATATCCTGAAGCTAGGGAGTTGACTTACGCTGAAACTCCAACTAAATTCGTTTGGAAAACAGATCTTAGAAAGTGGATGCCGAGGAAGATTGGAAATTAATAGGGCGTGTTTTTTATATCCCTCCGGGTTGTGGGGATACGTACTATTTGAGGTGTCTCATTAACGTGGTCCGGGGGGCTACGTGTCACGACAACTACAAGAAGGTCAACGGTGTACAACACTCTTCCTATCGCGAGGCTTGCTATTCTCTTGGTCTGCGTTAGAAGCGATAGGGAATATATTGACGCGTCATCATTGAATCCGATCGCGGCATCTCCGAGACACTAAGAAGTTTGTTTGTGTCATTGTTGTCATCGGATTCTTTGAGCAGGCCAGAAGCAGTATGGGAGAAGTGTTGGGAGTTCCTTTTGGATGATATATTATATAATCGAAGACGACTTTTAAATCACCAAGGTATTGATGTATTCTATTTTATATTTTATGTCATTCCTTTT
Source organism: Rehmannia glutinosa (assembly GCA_016081115.2). Lineage (NCBI taxonomy): Eukaryota > Viridiplantae > Streptophyta > Magnoliopsida > Lamiales > Orobanchaceae > Rehmannia > Rehmannia glutinosa. Next base: position 28,742,222 of record CM071927.1, on the reverse strand, counting down.
CGGAGGATTTTTCATTGTTTATAAATTTTTGTGATATTCATTTTTTATTAAATTTATTATACTTCTTCTTCTTGTGCAGATCTGGTATTGAGTGGGAGCCAAATCAAAAATTTTGCTTTATCTGAAATTGAAAAATTGTTAAGAAGACGTGGTAAGAGTCTATGCAATTTTGATTCAATGCCATTTCCAGATGTTGACAATCTTCAAAACCACCGAAACAGACTGATATACGACGAGTTGCGCTACGATCGTAAGGTGCTAATGGTTGAGCACCAGAATCTGCTTGCATATCTAAACGATGAGCAACGTACTGTTTACTCAAAAATAATGCATGCGGTGGCATCCGATAAGGGTGGTATGTTCTTTGTCTACGGATATGGAGGTACATGCAAGACATTTTTGTGGAGGGCTTTATCTTCAGCGTTGAGATCAAAAGGAGAAATTGTACTAAACGTTGCATTGAGCGGCATAGCATCTCTTCTGTTGCCAGGTGGTAGGACTGCGCATTCCCGATTTGTTATTCCCTTAAACCCAAATCAAGACTCACATGCAATATCAATCAGGAGAGTAAAATGAGTTGATTATCCGTTCTAAGCTTATAATGCGGGACGAAGCACCGATGATGCACAAGTTTTGCTTTCAAGTGCTTTGACGAAACTTTGCGAGCTCTTTTAAAATAAGACAACCCATTGGCGGAAAATATAGTGTTCGGACGGAAAACTGTTGTGTTTGGTGGAGACTTCAGGCAGATCTTGCCTGTTATACCAAAGGAAAGTCGGCAGGACATTGTGAATGCAACCATTAATTCATCGCATTTGTGGGCAAATTGCACAGTTTTAAAACTGACTAAAAACATGCACCTTCAAAGCTTAGGTGGAACCGATGATTATGCAGATTTGGTGCAATTTTCTGAATGGATTGCAAGTATTGAAGACGGAACTATCGGAGGATCGAATGATGGTTGTGCAACTATTGATATACCAGAAGATATCGTTCTGCAATCTTCTGGTGATCCAATTGCAACTATTGTCGAAAGTACTTATCCAATGTTTAGAGATCTTGTTGATGATCTTGTTAGTCAGTGGCTACGATAATCTAGAGGGGTGAATAGATTATGCCGATTTTTGCAAATCGCCCTCTTTTTCGAATGAACACGAATCGACAAGAATGTAAATACATAAATTAAACAACACCCGATGATTTATAGTAGTTCAACCCACCTAGGGCCTAATCTACTACCACCCCGGTATATCCGAAGTGGATTTAAAAAAAAAGATTTTATTAATTACCACAATTAATACAACACCACCTTTGAAAATTACCACAATCTTCTTACAACACCTTCAAGGAGATTACCACACTCTTCCTCAACACCTATGAAGAGTACCACACTCTTCAACACCTATGAAGAGTACCACACTCTTCAACACCTAAGATCACCCCAAGTGTGTTCTTACTATAAGAACACTAACAAGGATATCTTGTTTTGGATGATAGAAAAATTCAAGATTACAACTCAATAATTGAAGTATACAAACTTTGAGTGCAAGTGTAATCAAGAAAGAAAATCTTAGACCTCAAGATAGTGCAAGTGCAAGAACTAGGCTATTACAACAAGAGTATAAAAATGAAAGCTTGAGAATTTGCAGATTTCTTGTTGTGTATTTTGCTTGTATGTGTTGTATCTTGTGTCTTCAATTCATCCTCTATTTATAGTAGAGTCTTCAAGATTGGATCTCCAACATAGGCTCCTCCTTCTTCACTTTTGTCTACAAAAAGAGGATCACAAGATGTAGATATATTGTACAAAAATCAAAAGTGAATCTGCTGATAAGGATTGCAATGGTTCAAAAATTTGCTGTCAAAACCTAGCACAGGGCGACCGGTTGCCCTGTTGAAATTTCAAACGTTTGAATGAAAATAGTGCGATCCAGGTACGGGTTGTAGGGGGGTCGACCGATCGAAGGGGGGGTCGACCGGTCGCCCAGGGGTGCGACCGGTCGGCCCTCCCCTGGACCGGTCCCCCTGCTCAGTAATTTGAAGTCTATACGTTCTGTTTCAAGTTTTCTTTTCTTCAGGTACCGGTCAGCGTTATGGGCGACCGGTCGACCTCCAAATTGAAATGTTGTCCGATTTTTATCAAAAATAAACTTCAAGAAATACTCCAAAAAATTAGTAAAAATATTTTAAATCACTTGGGAGTATTTGGACAACATTTATAAACATTGTTTTGGTGTAAAAACCAATTAACATAAAAACATTAAATATGTTGTCCAATTTTTTTATCGAATAATAAACTCTAAGAAATACTCCAGAAATTAGAAAAAACATTTTAAAACATTTAGGAGTATTTTGGACAACATACATAAACATAGTTTTGGTATAAAAACTCATTTAAACATAATCATCAAAATCTTGATAAAAACATTTATCTAACAAACTCCCCCTTTTTGATGATTACAAACCAAAACAATTTTAGGAAGTTGATTTTAAAACAAAACAAATTTTCCGGTCTAAAACATCAATCCATTAAAAGCAAGATTCATCATAAGTACAAACACACAAGGATAGGAGCAAAGATTTTTCAAAATCATTTTTGCACAAGCTCCCCCTATCAATATGCATATCAAGAACAAGTATAAAAGCAACCAACTAAAAGCTAAAAGCTTAGCTTTTACAACTTAAGCTTGAATTTCATGAGCTTATAAGCTCCCCCTATCATAAAACATCATTAGTCAAGCATAAAAGTCCATAATACATCACATGGACTAAGTATTGTTCACAGCTTTTGGCTTTAAAGAGCCCTAGCTTATAGCTTTTCTTGCAAGCTTATTTTCGCTTCTTTGAGCGTATGAGAGTTTTTTCTGTTTCTTCCCCTTTGTAATCATCAAAAATAATATTAGCACGATAATAACATCATATAATTATATCAAAGTGTGCAATTTAATCGATTTATCGAGCATATTGAGCATTTAAGCTTAAATTCCGAATAAAAGGGAAAAATTGCTCATTTGATTTGTAAAAGCTCATTTGATTGATAAAACATGATCTCTATAAACTTATAAAACTTTTCAAATCAAGAGAATCATGTAGGTGATGAATTTTTCATTGAAACATTTTGTCGAACACTTGGCGTGCGTCGAATAAAACAAGAAAAATATAACGCCTTTGTGATTCGTTTAAGCCAAAAAAATTCATCACCAATTGCAATACAACAATATTCATTCATCACCAATCATCATATACAACATACTAATACAAGAATTTCATCAAAGTAGCAAGATATAAGCACATTCTCAAGGGTTCAACCCAATTGAGATAAAAAAGGAGAAATTCTTACCATTTAATCGGTAAATATGAGCAATGATGATGATAATCGAGCCTCATGAAGTCCAAAATATAAAATGTATGCAATAAAACAAATTTTAAGTGAATTTGTGTAAAAAATGCGAAGGGGACGAAAAATGAACATAAAAGACCAAAATGACTGTGACTGATAATAGAAACGGTTTTAATCAAATTTTCGCTATGGTCGACCGGTTGGGGGCATGGGCGACCGGTCGGCCTTGCCCCAGGCAGACCAGTTGTTCATTCTGTTTTCCAAAATCCGAGGTTTGAACCAAAAATTCGATTTTTCGCCCCTAAGTTTTAAAAACGTGCAAAATGCAATCATAGACCTCATTCAATATGCATTATGCCTAACCGAGCTCGTATTGATGCAAAAGTCTCGGAAGATAGCGGTTTTGTAAAAATGTCCGCTAATTGATCTTGAGATGGTACAAAAGATATCTCAATTTTTCGTTTGAAACACAATCCCTTAGAAAATGATGTCGAATCTCAATATGTTTAGTACGGTTATGATGAACCGGGTTTTGAGCAATATTTATAGCGGATATATTATCACAAAATATAGGAATACTTTCAAAAGAACATTTGTAATCCGCTAAGGTTTGTTTCATCCAAAGAAGTTGTGTACAACAAAATGCCGCGGAAATATATTCGGCTTCGGCCGTTGAAAGTGAAACACAATTTTGTTTCTTTGAAAACCAAGAAACTTGGCAATCGCCTAAAAATTGACATGATTCGGAAGTACTTTTACGATCATCAATATTTCCCGCATAATCCGAATCACTATAACCTTTAAGAGAAAAATTTTCATTCTTTGGATAAAATAAACCATATTGAATAGTGCCTTTCAAATATCTAAAAATTCTTTTTAACGACACTCATATGAGATTCTTTGGGATTGCTTTGAAAACAAGCACATAGGCATATGACATGAAGAATATCCGGTCTACTTGCTGTTAAATAAAGTAAACTACCAATCATACCTCGATATTTGGATTCATCAACCGACTTGCATTTTTCATCTTTGTCAATCTTGACGTTTGTTGCCATTGGGGTAGAAACGATTCTTCCTTCTTCAATTCCGAACTTCTTCAAAAGTTCTTTGTATACTTGGATTGTGAAATTTATATTCCCTATTGGCATTTCTTAATTTGAAGTCCAAGAAAAAAGTTGAGCTCCCCATCATGCTCATTTCAAATTCACTTTGCATTAACTTAGAAAATTTCTTGCACAATGATTCATTAGTAGCACCAAAAATAATATCATCAACATAAATTTGCACTAATAAGCAATCTTGAGCTTTTTCAAAAACAAAGAGAGTAGTATCAACTTTACCTCTTGTAAAACCATTTTGCAAAAGAAAAGAGCTACGTCTATCATACCATGCACACGGGGTGCTTGTTTTAAACCATATAAGGCCTTTTTAAGTTTATAAACATTATTAGGCCTAGAAAATTTTTCAAACCCCGGAGGTTATTTTACATAGACTTCTTCTTGAATAATACCATTTAGAAAAGCGGATTTAACATCCATTTGGTAAAGCTTGAAATTTTTAAAGCAAGAATAGGCAAGTAAAATACGAATAGCTTCTAAACGTCTTTGTGGGTGCAAATGTTTCATCATAATCAATACCTTCTTCTTGACAATAAACTTGAGCTACTAACCTTGCTTTATTTCGAACAATATTGCCTTGGTCATCGAGCTTGTTCCGGAATACCCATTTTGTGCCAATAATTGTTTGAGATGGAGGACAAGGTACTAATTCCCATACATCATTCCTTTCAAATTGATTCAACTCCTCTTGCATTTCTAAGAACCAATCCTCATCTTCAATAGCTTCCTTAGCATTTTTAGGCTTTTTCTGAGAAATAAGAGCTTTTTCGGCAAATCTTCTTCGGATCGTCACTTTATCAAGGGGATCGCCAACAATAAGATCTTTTGGGTGATCTCCCTTAAATTTCAATGCTACGGGAAGATCTGAAGTATCACCTTTATCTTCTTGAGGAACATTTGAGCTTGAAGGTTGATCATTTTGAGTATCATCTTGAACAATGGGTTCAACAATATCCTCTTCATCACTTTCATCATTGGGTATCCTTTCAACACCCGAAGCTTCATTGAATTTGACATGGATGGATTCTTCAACAACTCCACTAGTTTTATTGTAAACCCGATAAGCTTTGCTCTTGGTTGAATACCCCATAAATATTCCTTCATCGGCCTTAGGATCAAGTTTGTCCAATTGATCCTTAGTATTCAAAATAAAATATTTACATCCAAATATTTTGAAATAGCTAATATTTGGAGTTCTTCCTTTCCAAAGATCATATGGAGTTTTATTCATTTTAGGACGAATATAAACTCGATTAATGACATAGCAAGCGGTACTTACGGCTTCGCCCAAAATATTTTGGAAGTGAAAATTCATTGAACATGGACCGACTCATTTCTTGAAGTGTCCGATTCTTTCTTTCGGCTACTCCATTTTGTTGAGGTGTCCTTGGAGCCGAAAAATTGTGACTATATCCCTTGGTTTCACAAAAGACTCTAAATTCTCCATCAAATTCTCCATCTCGATCACTTCGAATAGACTTAATAGTATCTTCATTTTCATTCTCAATAAGTCTACACAACTTAACAAACTCATTAACGGCATCGCTTTTATTTGTAAGAAATAGAGCCCAAGTATATATAGAAAAATCATCAACTATAATAAAAGTGTAATGTTTTCACTTCACTTAGACTTGTCGCACCAATATCCCCATACAAATCAAGATGAAGCATTTGTAGGGGTTTGGTAGTGGAAATTTTATTTTTGGGCTTAAAACTACTCTTAACTAATTTGTTCTTTTGACAAGTGTCACATAAGCCAAGATTTTCAAAATTCAATTTGGGTAGTCCTTTTACATGTTGGTTTTTGTAAATAGTTTGCAAATTTTTGTATCCAACATGTCCAAGTCGCCTATGCCATAAACTAGTTAAATTGTTATTGGCGACAAGACAAGAAACATTTTGACTAACCAAATCACTTGTACAAATTTTGTAAAGATTGTCTTTTCTAATTGCTTCACAAATGATTTTATCATTTTTGGAAATAAGACATTTTTCTTTATGAAAAACAACATTATAATTTGAATCACAAAGTTGGCTAACACTTATCAAATTGAACTTAAGCCCTTCTACTAAAAGAACATTACTAAGAGAGAAAGAAGAGTTACCAATTTCTCCATTTCCAAGAATTTTTCCTTTGCCATTGCCGAACATGACCATACCCTCTTCTTGGAGCTTGATGTTGGTAAAAAGTTCTCTCTTTCCGGTCATATGGCGTGAACATCCGCTGTCCACGAGCCATTTTGAATCTTCCATTGTTGTTATAGCCCCTATAACCTACAAAGGAATTATTTTTAGGTACCCTATAATTTTGGGGTCCATGGAGGTTAGCCTTGAGACCTTTGGGTCTCCAATAATAGCTAAAATTATTCTTCAATTTACAATTGCTAGCATAGTGTCCATTCTTACCACAATAAAAACAAGTAATAATACGAAGACTACTAGCACGTACAAAGGTTGGACCTTGGTCATTTTTCTTAAAAGCATTTTGAAAAGGTTTGTAACCAAGTCCTAATTTAGAATGCTCACCTCTTTGTGCATCTAAAATTTTTGTGACTTTATCCGTACTTAAATTGAATCGATGCACATCCTTTTTCAAATTTTCAATACCATTTGTGAGTGTTTGTTTTTCGGTTTCAAGAGTACGGACCATAGTAAGAGTAATAGCATGAGCCTTATCAAGAGAATCATAAGAAGTAAATAATTTATCTTTTTCTAGTTTAAGCTCTTTATGCTCCTTTTTCAAATTCTTGTATTTAACAATCAAATTTTGAAACTCATTTTGCAATTCATCAAAATCACATTATAATTCATCAACTAGGGAAGATGATGAAGCATTAGAGCGTACTTCGGTATTTTCATCGTCTATGGCCATAAGACCATGTTCGGATTCTCCTTCCTCGTCGGTTGTTTCAAGTAATTCATCCCAAGTTTTGACATCCACATTTAACGCCTTGTTTTTCGGAAAATGCTATTTTTCTTCTTTTGTTCCTCTTCCGCTAATTTCGGGCAATCGGCTATGTAGTGCCCGGATTTTCCGCATTTGAAACAAGAATTGTCTCTAGGCTTTCTTGCTTTATTTTTGTTTACAAATTTTGCAAATTTTCTATCAAAAGCCGCCGTTTCTTCATCATCCTCATCACTAGCATAATAAACATTATTAGAAGAAGATGCTAAGTCTTTAATAATATTTTGCGTACCCGGTTTAGAGGTGGATGGTTGAGAATTTTTCCTCTCCTTGAGATATACTTCATAAATGAGGAGGTTCCCAATGAGCTCATCAAACTTGAGTGTCTCAAGATTTTGAGCTTCCGTGATTGCCGTCACCTTTTTGGACCATGAGAAGGAAGGGCGTTCAATACCTTGGTCACCTTGTCTTCTTCGGAGATGACCTTTCCAAGAGCCACAAGAGGATTGACAATGTTGTCAAGCCTTTCCACCATTTTTGATATGCTTTCACCATCATGCATATTGAAATTTTCAAAGTCTTTCACAAGCATTGTTTTTCTTGCTTGCTTCACTTTTTTTGTGCCTTCATAGATGGTTTCTAATGTTTCCCAAACTTCATGTGCCGACCTTATGCCTCTTATACGATTATACTCGGTGGCGGTAAGAGAGCAATGCAAAATATTTAAAGCCTTACCATTTAGAGAGAAGGCCTTTTTGTCATTTTCATCGAACTCCTTGAAAGGTTTAGGAGTCTTGGTGCCGTCCTCCAATTTCTTGGTTGGTTGATCAACTCCTTCAATGATCACATTCCAAATGTCAAACCCACGCCCTTGTAGAAAATACTCCATACGGTCTTTCCAAAATGCGTAGTTGTTGGCGTCGAATAGTGCTGGCTTGTTGGTGGAGGCGCCGGTGGTAAGGTAGCTTTCGTTCGTAGCCATGGATCTTTCCTCTTTACTCGAAACAAGCTAGCCAAAGAGTTTGGCTCTGATACCACTTGTTAGTCCAAGTGGCTACGATAATCTAGATGGGGGTGAATAGATTATGCCGATTTTTCGCAAATCGCCCTCTTTTTCGAATGAACACGTAATTGACAAGAATGTAAATGCAGAAATTAAACAACACTCGATGATTTATAATAGTTCAACCACCCCGGTATATCCGAAGTGGATTTCAAAAAAAAATTATTAATTACCACAATTAATACAACACCACCTTTGAAGATTGCCACAATCTTCTTACAACACCTTCAAGGAGATTACCACAATCTTCCTTCAACTTCTATGAAGAGTACCACACTCTTCAACACCTAAGATCACCCAAGTGTGTTCTTGCCACAAGAACACTAACAAAGATATCTTGTTTTGGATGATAGAAAAATTCAAGATTACAACTCAATAATTGAAGTATACAAACTTTGAGTGCAAGTGTAATCAAGAAAGAAAAGCCTAGACCTCAAGATAGTGCAAGTGCAAGAACTAATTTAATTGATCGAGAATATAAAATAATAAAACATTATATTTCAATGTCAACAAAAAACAAAATAGATTTAAAGGAAAAACTATGAGTACATTAGCTATAAAAATTGATCTCCTTTGCAAGCTTTTTGGGGTTGAAATTTAGGCAACACCATTTTTTGTTGTAGTGAGTTGTAGTAACCTTAGTGTGCAAGGAAGGAGAACATATTGTAACTAAGTGCTTGACAACTCTTTTTAAACTTACTAGGTTTTATTCTACATATCATACACTTTAAACCTTTAAATTAAAAAAGGAAAAAAATATCTTGTGTCTTCAATTCATCCTCTATTTATAGGAGAGTCTTCAAGACTGGATCTCCAACATAGGCTCATCCTTCTTCACTTTTGTCAAAAAGAGGATCACAAGATGTAGATATATTATACAAAAATCAAAAGTGAATCATTGATAAGGATTGCAAGCGGTTCAAAATTTTTCTTTGTCAAAACCTAGACAGGCGGCCGGTTGCCTGTTGAAATTTCAAACGTTTGAATGAAAATAGTGCGATCCAGTGCACGGTTTGGGGGTCGACCGATCGAAGGAGGGGGTCGGCCGTCGCCGGGTGCGACCGGTCGGCCCTCCCGGACCGATCCCCCGCTCGCATAATTTGAAGTCTATACGTTCTGTTTCAAGTTTTCTTTTCTTGAGTCCGGTCGGCGTTATGGGCGACCGGTCGACCTCCAAATTGAAATGTTGTCCGATTTTTATCAAAAATAAACTTCAAGAAATACTCCAAAAAATTAGTAAAAATATTTTAAATCATTTGGGAGTATTTGGACAACATTTATAAACATTGTTTTGGTGTAAAAACCAATTAACATAAAAACATTAAATATGTTGTCCAATTTTTTTATCGAATAATAAACTCTAAGAAATACTCCAGAAATTAGAAAAAACATTTTAAAACATTTAGGAGTATTTTGGACAACATACATAAACATAGTTTTGGTATAAAAACTCATTTAAACATAATCATCAAAATCTTGATAAAAACATTTATCTAACAGATCCGACTTACTTGAAAGAGAGGGCTATACTGGCACTGACCCTCGATGTTGTTGAGTCCATAAATCAGTATATGACGTCTTTAAATTCTTTCGAGGGCCAGACGTATTATAGCTCCGATAGCACGTACAAATCTGATGCTAATGTTGACTTCTTGCACGGTCTGCACACACCAGAATTTTTGAATGGGATAAGATATTCCGGTGTTCCTAATCATGAATTGCATTTGAAGGTTGGTACGCCAGTTATGCTCTTGAGAAACATGGACCATTCTATTGTATTGTGTAACGACACTAGACTAGTTATTACGAGGCTCGCCAAACATGTACTTGAAGCTAAAATTCTCACAGGAACGAATGCATGTCATAAGATGTTGATTCCGGGAATGACATTGACCCCATCGGACCTTAGGATTCCATTCAAGTTTCAACAAAGACAGTTCCCTCTTATTGTATCGTATGCAATATCTATAAATAAGAGTCAAGGCCAATCTTTCTCAAATGTCGGGCTATTTTTGCGGAATCCAGTATTCAGCCATGGCCAATTATACGTTGTTGTTTCCCGAGTCACCAATCGGAAGGGTTTGAAAATATTAGTATGTGGTGACGACGAATCAAATAACAAGCAAACAACGAACGTCGTGTACAAAGAAGTCTTTCAAAATTTGTAGTTTTTTTATATAGTGTTTAAATCTAAATTATTTGTTTAAATTTTATTTTACATTTTTTTTATTAATATTACTCTTTTAACATCAATACAATTGTTCAACACAACAAACTCTATATTGTTCAACACAATCCAATTATAAATGCCCAATATAACACTCATCGTGCATTGCACGGGTGTAACACTAGTATTTGTAACAAATGCACATTGTGGGTACTGGGTATCCTAAGACCAACTCCAGCACTCTGCACTACTTTGACGCAAAATCTGCATTTCATCTCCAGCAACCTGCACTATTTTTTGCACTAAAAAAAGAATATTCTATAAGATTATTTCTTTTATTTTGATTTTTATTACTTAATATTTGATAAATATATTATATAAATAATTTTATTTAATATAAAATTTATTAATTTTTTATATTTAAAATTAATCAAATTTAAAAAAATAGAAAATTTAATTGTTTCAGTATTTTGAATCTCATAGTATTATTCAATTACAAACCATATTATTTAAATTTATTATCACATGTAATTGAGTTAATTTTAATATTATTTTCTACTAATTTCAAATTAATAAAAGGGAATTAAAATTAAGCCAAAAAAAAAAGCGGTATACTGTTCAAATCACAAAATGGCGCAGACAAATGGCGCTCTGTTAGAGGAAAAAATGTAAAGCACTACTCTAAAGTCGAGTAGTGCCGGCGATGACCTAAGAGCACCCACAATGGTGCTCAAGTTCACTTTTTTGTGGGCCTAAAAGTGTCGCATATGAACAAATCTTCTCCTAGACACAATGCTTTGCTCAAATCAATAAATCAAAATGAGTCCCGCAAATCCTCTCCTACTACCAACAAATCATTTCCTCATTTGTTGAACACGCACATCTTGAACAAAATTCACGAATATGAATTATGAATCATCTCCATGGTAAAAACGAAATTCATGTTCAAGATATTGAACATGAATTGCACCATTGTGGGTGCCCTAATGATCTTCCATCAATCACCGATTAAATATATTACTTAAGAAACGCATTACTGCTAAATTTAAACAGACAAACACCAGCAATAAAATCATGAAGATATTTAAAGTCACCTGAAATAGAATTAATAGCAAAATTACACCCTATAATGGAGATGAAGAACCGTCCAATAATTTAGGACAACTTAAGAAACTAATATTACGATCAATAATTGTGTCATGTTTCATCCCCACTGCTCTCAATGACAACAAGAGCTTCTTTTCTGGTTTTCAACTTCTTAACAGCTCTGCCTGCACTGTCATCTTTCCCCCATCACAAAAATCATCATCCATTGGATTGTTGGATTCATAATCGTTAATTTCCTTAAGAATTCTCGGCCCATATTTCTCGGATTTCAGCTTTCCGATGATCTTCTCCAACTGCGAGAACGAATGGAACAATAAGATTTAGCGACTGGAAAAGAGGGGGGGAAGCGTGCTTTAGGCTGTATTGCAGTAGCAACAATGTTTCAAGAAACCAGGAGAAATGTCTTCTCAAGCAAACATGCGCAAGCCACTAGTTTAGGCGACAACAATAATGTATTCTTTCATAGTTGTTAGGGATAATTAAAAAAACTACCCCTTTGGTTTAGCCTAATTCCAAAAAAACCACCAGTTATCTTTCGACATTACAATATCCCCTTAAACTGTTTCAAACACCCCCTTGATGTTTGTATTTACCTACCAAATACCACCCTCTTGAGGATGCAGTTTGTAAAACAGAAACAAGTGCCAAGGGGTTAACTGTAATTTTGGAAGATAACTGAGTTTGTTTGTAATTAGACTAAACCTTAGGTGTATTTTTGTAACTAAATAGTTATTTTATGGTGTATGTGTTTGCAAAACATGATATTTAAAAGAAAAAAAAAAAGAGAAAAATCAAATAAAATGTTCCTTGATCTTTAGTTGAAAGCCAATCAATTTATTTAGCAGCCGAGTGATAGGAATTTTACTTTGTAATATTACAACGAACTTATTTATTATATGTAAAACATTCAAATTTAAGAAACAAATGTTCACCTTTCAAAATGCCATTTCTTGAACAAATAATTTGAAAAATTAGTTTCCAACACATTTATACACTTTGTAGATGCATATGGCAAAAAATCAAGTATATATTGGTCAGGGTTTTCCTCACGGTAGCATATAAGCAACTAAGCATTCTCAAGGAACATAGCTGATATAGAAATCAAGCCAGTTGTAAAAGATTAGCAATTGCACCTCTTCCATCGACTTTGGCTTATTGGCACTCAACGTGCCAATTTGCTGAGTGGATAATACTGAGTGAGGAAATATTCCCCCATCAAGTGAAGCAAGTTCCTTTCGCAGCTCATCAAGTTTATATTCCAACGCACTAGATTTGCCACGCTTGTGAGTGTTTGAATTGGTCGAACTACTTTTCTGTCCGCAATGAATTTCAAGCTTAACTATCTTCTTTCCTGCAAATAATGTAGTAATAGTTGAAAATTACAACACTCACAAAACCACTGAAAATTGGCACATTATTTGACTTTATTTACCAATTTTAATACTTTAGGGTGAGGCGTAGCAAGGAATGTGTTAAATTAGCATGTTTTGAAGATTTTAAAGAGGTATGCTTTTATGCAATAAGAAGATTAAAGGCAACCAATATGCAACTAAGCCAAAAACATATAAAGCCTTTACTTGACATGGAATGGAACAATGAAGAGTCTTGAGTCAAATGGAAGGTAATGCTATAAAACGGAATTGACAAGACATTAACTCAATTTAACCCTAATTGCAAAAACATACCACATAGACAATGAATTAGGACAGGTTTGGGCTGGTGAAGCATTAATCTCAAGTTTCAATAATACACTAAATTAGGAAAAAACTCTATATATGGAATTTTGTTTTAATTTGCGATATGGAGTAAATGGGCATAAAAAATATGGGAAAAACAGCAGTCAGCTGCAAAAACACACTGGCATAGAAATCAAGAGCATAGAGCATTCTTACCATGCAATACTTGCTTGGCCAAAGGTCCTATGGTCACATAAGCATTTGTGGCATATGCAGTATGCTGGAATTCTTCTTTCTGCATGAAAGAAGAGCAAGACATCATGCACTCAGAAAAAGACAAAGGGACTTAAATACTCGTTGTAATTGAAATTAATTAGGCGCAACAAATGAAAGAATTACTGGTCTAACAAACTATCAGTCAGTATTTGGCAATATTCTTGGAGCAAACTTTTCCTTCTGTGACTTACTATTGGTCTGTTTAGTCATCAGGACTAAATAATATCACCTGGGTCACCCAATTTCTCTTGTTGATTTTTATAAATTATTTTAGTTTTTTGGCACTTATTTCCACATAGTCCAGAAATCAAATACCACAACAGGATAATACTGTTGAAAACCAACCTGTGCTATGTATGTGGTGATCAAAAATGATAAGATACATCGATTGTCTATCAATTATCAAAGACTACTCATAGTGCAAAATGAACTAGGAAATGGCGATTAGAGAAAAGAACAAGTGCTGGAACTCCAAAGTCTTACCAAAACACGATCCACCAAAAGCTGAACTACAAGTTGTTCCAATTCCTCCTTTTTTAGCTCGGGATCTGAGTAAATACCAAGAAATACAGTTTATGCATATATTTGTGGACCTATGGTCTATAGAAGATACAGGATAATGAATGCAAACTTGCAGTTACCTTATATATATATATATGTGTGTGTGTGTGTGTATACATACTTATGTGTGTATATATATGTGTAGGTCCCCAAGCAAATATCATTTGCTCCCACAATGCATTTTTAAATTGAAGGCAAAGTAGCCTAGGCACTTAAAAACCTGTTTAATTGAACAATCTCCAAGGGTTTTTTCCGATTTCTAATTGAACGAAAAAGGAAGCTACACCGTGTGAATATCACTATTTTAGTATTATATGATTACTTTTCATTTCCACAAGTGTGTTGCAATAAGTTTGAACTCAGGGAAGTCACTGAAATGAATGACAGAGAGAAATTTAGTGTTCTAATTACTAGCAAACCACAATTCAGAATGGTCGAGCCGATTAGTTAATTGTTAGGGTTAAGGGAATTGTGGTAAATATTCTTGAGACAATTCAAAAGGAACATGAAATATCAAAAAGCTATTACAAAAAAAGAAGAAAAAAGAACTCACCCAGATCCTTTTTCTTGTTCTTGATCTTCATCTTGTCAACCAATTGCAACATCGTCACCCTCTGGTCATTCTCTTGCATTTCTTGCAAGAATGATACGATAGATTTTGCATGACCTACAGTTCATATTGACATGACATAATTTCCATCTATGCAAGGACATAACATGGAAAAATGTACTGATAAGGAAAGCAAACCCCACAAGCTACAGTGATACTACAGTAGTCAAACTTTATAACAGAGCGGGCCCTGAAGATAAAGGTGACTGCTGCAACAGTTAGCACAATGACATGGATTAAAATGGATTTGTTGTTAAAGGATCCACTTCATCATATATGCAGACACACGAGAAGAGTTTAATAGTGATCCAGAAATTTTTTCATTCCAATTAAGCGGGCCAAATAACACCCACAAAATCACACCTCCAAAAGATTTTGCCTTCCTCTGACCCCCCAAACCCCAACAATAGAATAAGAGTCCCTGGACTTGAAAATGTTTCTCAATATACTAAATATAATAACCATATAATCACAGCACAAGAACCCACACAAAAAATGTAGTTAAATTCTCATCAACTAGTGAAGCTTTGAACAGTCAAATACTTGCATAGGCTACAATATGTAAGTTTCAGCAATCAACTCACTTGGTTAAATACCATATTCATTTTTGGTTACACTGTTCACAAAAGGCAATTAGACTCCAAATCAGAAAAAAATAAGGAGTCCCCACTATGAAATTAATACAATTATCCCCACTAAAACAAAGATAAGAGAGTGGAGTTAATTGATTTTTCAAGGACCCACAAATGTAACATTAAGGTCAATTCAGTATTTTCTTTTCACTTGGCTATGGACAATACCTCTCTTGGTTACATGGTTACAGAGGAAATCCAGTTCTCCAGTTAATGAATTGAGTTTGCTAAATGTCTGTAGTTAAATTTATTTTTAGACAATGATTAAATCCTATCATAAGAGTTTTTGAGTCCAAAGTCTATTAACATACCAGATACGTCCAGTTCGTTTATCTCATTATAGGAGGCGCAGTTATCACACATCCCTGAGAAAGAAGTACAGAAGCTTAGTTGATTTCTTGCACGCAAATATAATTGAGCATATTGATCAGTAATTGCAGAAAACACCAAGTTGTACCATTGCAATCTTGTAAAGGCTCAGCAAAATGTCTGAAGAAAGCACCCGCCCGGCATTGTCGTTTAGACTACATAAAAGAGATGAAAGCGGAATCAACAATGAAGTCTTCCAAAAAGTAGAGAAGCTATTGGGACGAAAAACTGTATACGTTTTTCCAAAATCTTGAGTACGACAACCATAAAAGTAGGAGGAATAGACAACTCAGAACACGCTTCAAACCAGAACTCATAGTTCAAGCAAATCAGACTTTTACTTGATCCAGAATTCTCTGGCATTATACTTTTCTCATAATTCCTCTTTTTTGGGGGGTTGGGGAGGGGTGGGGGTGGAGGGGAGTTTGAGAGGCACAAATAATACATGTTCTAAGCTGTCTATTTAGCCTTTATTCATAGAACTCACACAAGGATTTGTTGATTTAGTATAAACCCACTAGCAACACATGGTTATTCATGAATGCAGCAGATACTAGAACTTCTAAATGAACAATTCCATGAATCAAGACATTAGAATTATACCAACATATAATACAATCACAGAGATGGAGGATGAAACTAATGATCTTTATTATAGAGTATATACATATAGATACAAATATGGTTATGTTAGTTGTGAGTTATGTTAGTTAGGAAAACAGATTTTTGTTAGTTTGTTATGTTAGCTGTCAAAGTTGTTATTTTCTACTTTCTTCCTGCATAAATTCACATGACCACAACATCAATAAACAAGTTCATCTTATTCCCAATCATGAAGAATATCTGCATATTATAACAATCTTAAAGGGTACTACTAACAAAAAACGAGCAATGGTTTTATTTCCAATAAATAAGCATACCAGACAATACCGCACAATGTCATAAAGATTTTGCAACCCTGAATTTTCATAGAAGACCATTGAGCTCTGCAGAAAAAAGTGTTAACATCAGATTCATAATGCTGTGAATAACTAATAAAAGATCTAACAAATCACCAACTAATTACCTGCCGAGGAACATCAGCTGGTCTAAAGTATAGTAAGCATTCAGAAGGAAGCCCGTCTCTCCCAGCTCGACCACTCTCCTGTAATAAGAGAAATTACAGGAAGAACACTATAAAGGCAAAAATAAATTTACTTAACACAAACCTGGTAATATGTCTCCATTGATTTGCTTAAGCTGTGATGAACGACAAACCTGACTACAACCAACAATCATATTACAAATCCACAAAAAAAAGAAAATCACTTGTTATTATGCGTAAAGAAAAAGCCAAACAAATACACACTTGCAATGCTGAAATTATGCTGCATGTGGAATTTCAGCACACGTCAGTTCAATTTATTTCTCTTCAATAGATATTGAATGTTCTATGAGCTTAGGTAATGACTTAACTTTCGAGAAATTTAACTCGCTCCCTACATCAAGGAGAGAGCAAGAATCTTGGGCTCCCAGATAGCAACTTCTCTCTTATAAATTACAATCTAATGATCTATATAGAAGTAGTCAGAACCCTTTACATCACACTTTTGTTTCCCAGATGTGACTAAAATTATTGTTTCATGAGCTACAACTGTCAACTTACAGGAATTTAGTGATTTTATTTACATACAGAGCATTGCATGGTCCATGTGAGTCTCGAACAAGAGTTACTAACCATCTGGCTTGTTGATTCCCATTCCAAATGCCACCTGCAAGACAACAAATTCCCCTTGATTCTCTGACATCATTATATTAAACTACAAAAATCTCCTGAACATACCGTGCCGATAATCACTTGTAACTTGCCATTACTCCACCTATAACATTAAATCACATGACAAATTCAAAGTCAACCATATTATATAACAAATAGCCACCAGCTTTGTCAAAAATTGAAAAATACAGCAATCAAAGACTAAAGAGTAAATGAGCTCTAAAAGCTAATTACATAACAATTAGATAAGTGAAGTACAGAAAATTAAATTCAAACATACAATTGTGCTCATTTATGCGTGCTAATATTTCTTTATGAGGATAGTGAAGTTTGATATTGTGTACTACATCCTGCTGTACATAACTGATTCATCCAATGGTAGCAAACTACAACTAAACTACCACATGATGCCCAGAACAAAAGGTAATTCTGATGCCAAGTGAACTCACTAAAGTCTCATGATCCAAATTTGTAAAAGCACTATTTCAGTTTCCACATCAGATTTCTAAGTAGCCACTGATACTCATCAAACCATCTAATGATTCTTATTCTCATCCGTGTATTCAGAATAAAAAACTGAAAAAACTTTTCAATTTGAAAATGAATATAAAATTTTGAAAATGATATATTTGCACTGGACTTTGCACACATTTAATACAAATATCATGCATTAAAACCAGGCATAAAGTGAGACTATTCATTTGACATGAGCAAACAAATTTGCAAACTCGTACCGAGTATGAACTCTCTCACGAGCATGGACATCCATATCTGCATGATAATAATCAGCGGAGATTCCCCTCTCGCACAATTCTTTTGCAACCTAAAATATTTTGGATCGATACATAGAGTATAAAACGAATAGTTTCTAAGTGAAGCTTTTCAGTAGCAATCTAACCAAGCAAAACCATACAAAAGATAACTTGATTAGCAAACTAAATTGATCTAATTATCATTCATATCCATCCTTATTGGGAATGGCATCCTAGCAATATCACGGAACAATGTGGCCATTCAAGTCTAAATTATGAGTTTCAGGTTACAAACTACACATGCATAACTATACCTACATAGTTTGGTGCCTAATTCCAAGCCCTCCATGTTAAATACCATGAAAGCAGTCAAGCATGCATATATTCAGTATTGTATCACTTAATTTCTGAAAGAGCAAACTTATGGCATGCCCAAAAGCAGCAGATAAAATCATGCCAGTTAAGAACTTTAGATCCTTATCAGCATCCCCAACCCAGCCCCGAGCATCCCCTCACACAAACCTAAGAAACAGGCTTACTTATAAACTAAGTCATATATCCACCATTTAAAAGCTAAGCATGAAGCTCCTTTATCGGATGAAAACGAAGGATCAGGAAAGACCACAGTCAAGCAAGAAAAGAAGACCATATACCTGTTCACACTCTTTGCGGGTAAAGCAATATACTATCCCAGATTCATTATTTGGATATGACGTTTGTATATATTCAGCTATTCCATCAATCACTGCCTTTCCAACAGATGATTTTTCTCGTACCTATGAAGCATATCACATAGTTCTAAAGCATAAGGCGTGCAGCAGAAGCATATGAATCTAAAAGGTAATTCAATTCACTTAATAGTATTGGAAGAGAGGAAAACGACAGTTATACCATGTAAAAGAGATTAGGCCTGTTGACAGAGCTAACAAATTTAATGCACTTTGGAATATGTAGCATCTCCATCAGATCTTCTTGTACTTTCTTTGTGGCAGTGGCCTAGAAATAAAGACGAGTTAAATTCTAGAGAAAATGAGAAATTAAATATAAGTAATTCATAAACTTATAAATTCTGTTGGGAAGGTCGTACAAAAATAAAACAAATAACGTGACATACAGTTAAAGCAACCATGGGGACACCAGGAAACTGAGTCTTTAATATACCGAGATTCCGGTAGTCTGGACGAAAATCATGGCCCCATTGACTACAACAATGTGCCTCCTGAACAGTATTAAAAAATATGGAAAATCAATATAAACAAGCAGTTAACTATATTGTGCGGCCCTTAAAACACTATAATTAAGTGTCAATAGTATCAATTACAATACAACTCATAATAATAACAAGAAGAACCAACAGTAGTAATAATAATAATAAAATACTATAATAACGGATAATGGATCAAATCTTCCAGTGGCCAAATTTCTTTTCAGATTAGTCTAACCATCAAGTGGTTATTGTTATCCAATATCTCAGCAATTTCAAGGTCCACAATTTCTATACCGCATGAAAGTTCATAATTGATGATCTAAGGGCTGCCATTCCATTTCAATATAGGATGAAGTTTGACGATCTTAGCACCTCAATCTAAAATCCAAAATGAACTTTCAGGAGTCCTATATCTTTTGATTGAACACAAGAGAGTATTTGACACTTGAGAAAATCTTCCAATTCCCCACGCTCACCTCCTGGTCCCTTCTCCACACCCCCTCCCTCCCTCGCCCCCCAACCCCCCAAAAAAAAGTAATAATCATAATAATATGTGAATTAAATAAATATAAAAAATTAAATACATCTACGTAGTGTTAGCAATAAAAAGTTCAAAGGATCATGTATTCATAATACATACATCAATGGAAATTGAAGAGAGACGACCAGCATGATGACACTTTTCCAACTTTGACATAAATCTCTTGCTTTTTGATATCTTTTCTGGTGTGACGTACAATATTTTGAGCTCTCCTTCCCCCTTCTCTAGAGCTTTGTAAATGAATTTCTCATCTTCCTTGTTTGTTGTTGATGTCAACATGAATGCTCGGATACCTAAAGCAGCCAAACCCATTACCTGAAGCAATATTCAAATTAGTATTATTATTCTATTAGCAACTCCACAAAAAACATTGAACTAATCGCAACCTGATCTTGAATAAGTGACAGCAAAGGACTAACAACAAGAGCCACTCCCTTTCTAAGCACTGCCGGAAGTTGATAGCACAGGCTCTTGCCTCCACCAGCAGCCATGATAACCAAAACATCCCTTCCACTCATGACTGCATTAATGATCTGCTCACAGGAAACTGTTTAGTTTGACATGTAAATATAGAATATACTTTAACAAATTAGCCGCATTTGGATCATCATCATCAATGCACCTTATCCCACTATGTGGGGTCGGTGGTGTGAAGTTTATAGTGTCAATTAATTGTCTAAAATTAGTTAACACTACAAATTCACACAAAAAGCAAAGTGGCAAAGTTTTACGCCGGATGCCCTTCCTGACGCAACCTTCATACGAAGGAGAAATGAGATGAAATTCCAAAACCATCATCACCATAAGTTTTTCCACTTGCATGGAAAATACGATGAGACGGCGATGAGTTGAGATAGTTGCTCTAGTCATATCCCATTACATAATTGATATAGTAAAATCAACATGTACATCATGGAACATGACCATAAATTAGCCGCATTTGGATGATTAAAAGAAATATTAATCCATGTTACTAGATGAACTTAAGTGAAACCCATTATGTCAAATTTATTATATAAAAAACAGAAAAAAGATGCACTGCGATCTGTAGATCTTGATATTCAATAAGACGCAAGAAAGTGCAGATGCCATTCTGAATGATATTCCAAAAAGATCAAGCTCTTTCTGGCTGCCGAAAGTGAGTTCTGCTGCTGGCGAAGCAAGTAAATTTATTGGACTCCTTAATAATCTTGTCCAAAGGGACAAATCATTGAATATAGACCAAAGAGAACATTGTTAGATAAAGTTTGTGTTATGGTATGAATAAGCACCTTTTGAGCAGGTGTTAGCTCCATAAAAAGAGAAGAAGAGAATTAGAAGAAGAGAGAAAAATTCTGTAAGTCATTCCATAAAAACTTCATAAATGTCAGACTGCCACAATATATCCCATGATTGTCTAACTAACTTGGGGTCCCCACAGCAAGAAAAGAATTGCAAAACATAATTAAAAACAAAGAAAGAGAAATAACATTTAGACATAATCCTTCAACCATCCGGGCGGATCGTTTGGGTCTTCCTGGTTTGGGTTGGGATGTAGCCTCCTCGAGTCCTCTCTCTTCTCATGTGGACCGTTTTGAGCCATCTCCACTGCAGAGTATATGGTTGTAATAACTTGCCAGCTCAAGGTGAAACTTTATTACCAAAGTGTGAAGGCAAACTTTTTCCTCTAGATTCCCAGCTGAGTATGACCACAGGTATCTATTTGAGGGTCCAGGTTTGGCTTTATGGTTGCTGCCTTGCAACTACCATAGTAGGAGTTTGTAACAATAGATGAGAATTCCTGATGAAATCCCAAGGAAGATACACTTGGGGACAACAAACAAGGGTAATTACCTTAATGAACACGAATCCGAGTTTATTACATGTATTTATCAGCATGATTTCAGCGATTATTTCCACCCAAATATTTATATATTCCTTGGCTCAGTGCACAAGTTGTTGAGAAAATGCCATGTATGGAGAGTGCTTATCGTCATCATTTTGCACGCAATTTGTTTCCTATAAACAAATATCAAGACAAACTTGCATGCTATGCCATGACCTCAAAAACAGGGATTTTTAAGGAATATGATGATAAAATTCTTGCAATTCATCATCATCAATGCACCTTATCCCACTATGTGGGGTCGGTGGCATGAAGTTTGTAGTGTCAATTCATTGTCTAAAATTAGTTAACACTATAAATTCACACAAAAAGCAAAGTGGCAAAGTTTTACGCCGGATGCCCTTTCTAACGCAACCTTGATAAGAAGGAGAAATGAGATGAAATTCCAAAACCATCATCATCATAGGTTTTTCCACTTGCATGGAAAATATCATGAGACGGCGATGAGTTGAGATAGTTGCACTAGTCATGTCCTATTATAGGAATGATATTGTAAATCAACATTTACATCATGGAACATGACGTCATAAAATTCATGTAAATTGGAGCATTAAAATCATCAGAGATTTACTTCCATTAAAACTATATTAAGTCAGTATAGTTTGCATGGATTAGAAATAAACTGGAATTCTAAGGAAGGCAACAAAAACTTGAACGCATACTTTCTGCATTGAGGTAATCTGGAATAACAATGGAAAAATCAAGTTAACTGTCTTCAGGGTGATGATTGACATATATGCTTGGATAAGTTTGGCCAACCTCTCGTTGATTCGCACGATATGCAGATATACCAAAGACATTAAACCTAACATCATCAGCTTCAGAATCCCATTCAAATGGGCGGACCAGTTCTCCACAGAAACAGAAGCTTCACCATCTCCATGGCTTCTAGATGATTCTTTATGTTCCAACAGCGCTTTAAGTTCAGATTGTCTCTCATACAGCTTTTCTTGCTGATCAAGCAGCACCTTTATTTGCTCTGCACACAGCAGGAAAACATATAGCAGTTAGAATCGCAAACTATAAGTTGATAGTCAGTCCATTCAAACTATCAAAGTGAATTTTAGCATTTGAATTTCAGAACTAGGAAAAAAGAAAAGGTGACAATTGTCCGTAGGCATCTCTTTTCAGCTCGAGCTAACATAAGAGATCATTGGAAATTCTTGTGTGCTCTATAATGGCTGATGACTTGGACTTATATTACATGAACACATTCTTCCATTTTCATATGATTAGTAAACCATTTTTGGAAATGTACATGAATGACAAACCGTCAATTTTAAAAGGAATAAACAAGATAAGATCATTGATGATACATATCAAAACCAAATTACCAGCACATTTCAGGAGCCTGATTGAGATACATTATTAAAAAGACACAACAATACAACATGCTCGGCAGAAGAAAAAGTAAAAAGTTCTTGCAGCGATAAACATTGAAAAATGAACAGGCCCAAAAAGCCAAAGCAACCGAATTAATTTCGGAGCATTCGAAAATAAAATAGCCAAAAAGATACAAAAATACAAACAACACAAAACCTTGAACATCCTGAAGCTCCATTTCAACGCCGAGAAGTTCCGTCAGAATTTCTTCTGTTCCCATTTTTCCTTTTCTTCTTCAGTCGCACTCGTCCTCAACAAAATAAATACAAAAGGCAAAATACACACTGAAAAACAAAAAATTATCGGCTTTGCTGTGAAGTAGATATCGAAATAAGACGAAGAAGAAAAAGAAGAAATGTTCTGTATCTTCTGCTGATTCGAGTTCAAGAATGAGAGGATTTTCGACTCCCGGTGATGAAATTGAAAAACTCAGAATAGTTGGCGGGCCCTATGAAAATGGGATGGAGTTTCTGAGATTAGAGAATATACATGTTAGTAATCCAGCCCAGTATATTATACACATTCGGAAGAGCCTACTTCAATTAGCACCCCACTCCACAGGATCCGTGTCCAAGTATGCTTACAAATAAATGAATAATTGATTAACTTCGTTTAAAAACAGGGGCTTTTAACAAGATTGCCACAAATTTTGGAGACACTGACATATTTTTTACGTTTTTCGGTACTTTTTTTGTACAAATTTATGCTTCCGCCATTTTTTTACACAAATTTACGTTTCTGCCAAAATTTTCGGACTTTTTTACACTGTTGTTTCAAGATTGTTTCGAACATGTTTCAAACATGTTTCTTTCAATAAAATTTCAGTGGAAAAATAAATTTTACCTCCGTTATATAATCTATATATATAATAGCAGAAGTCCGAAACAAAAATTTTCCACAATTCAATTTTTGATCCAATGGATGAAAACATAAAAAATATGGAAACAACCAAGAAAAAATATAGAAACAAACCAGAAACAATATAGAGAACACAATATGAGCAAAAAGAGTTAAAAATAGGTAAAAAATTGTATTTAAACATCGAAAACTACATGGAAACAATAAACAACATTAAAAATGGTATTAAAACAACCCAGAAACAACGTAAAAAATATTAAAAACAACATATGAATAAAAAGAGCTTAAAAATAGGTAAAAACCGTATTTACACATTGAACACTAGATGGAAAAAAACAACAAAAATTATTAGAACAACATTAGAAATATTATAGAACAACACAATAATGTACAAAATAATATATGAACAAAAAACATCATAAAAAATAAGTAAAAATTGTTTTGAAACATCGAAACAACATAGAAACAGCAAAAAAAACAAGTTTAAATAACATCGAAACAACATATATAACATATAAAGCAATACATAAACAAAAAAATTAAAAAAATGAAAAAATAATAATAAAAAAAAACATGCAGGAGCATAAAAAAGAAAAAAATAGGTACAATATCTACTAGAAATGTTGCATTTGCTACATTATTGGCGCAGATTATTAAACTCCGAGCACATTTCCCTCATTATCCTATTAAGAATATAAGAATGAATAATACCAGAGAATTTACATTGAATTTTTTGATGAATATTGGTCAGCACTGAGAATTAATGTGGAACACCCAGTAATACATGTTCATAATCAGAATGGTTGGCAGAATCTCTGATTAGACGAACTCGGGTAATTGCTCGTACATTATTAATGAAGTCAAAGCTCACTAGTGTATATAGCATGGGGTCATGCAATATTGCATGCATCGACACTAATCATATTACGCCCCACTGCTTATCATATGCATTCCCCTATGCAATTTAACTCTTGATTTTGAGCCGAATATTTCACACCTATATACTTTCGGTGTGCTGTCAGGTGCCGATTCCACCTCCTAAGATGAAAAAAATGGGTCCACAACGTAGACTTGGTATATATGTTGGTTTTGAATCTCCGTCAATTATTCAATATTTGGAACCAATACCGGGAGATTTATTTACCGCTCGTTCTAAGGATTGTCATTTTGATGAAGCAATATTTTCATTGATGGGAAAGAATAGAGTTGTGTTGCAAAATGAAAAACAAAAGCCAGTTGAGAATCTTTCATGGAATGAACAAAGTTTATCCCATTTAGACCCACATACCTCCAAATGTGAAAATGAGGTGAGTAGAATCATTCATTCACAGAATTTTGTCAATAGATTTCCTGAGGCATTTAATGATGCTAGCAAAGTCATGAAGTCTCATATTTCGGCTGCGAATGTTCCAGTCAGGATTATTATCGACAAAAACGTGGCAGACCTTTTGGCTCAAAGGATATTGTTCTTCGAAAAAAAAAGGAAATTTGACACTAAGGAGCAAGCTCTAGATAAATCTGTAGAGCATAATATCTCAAAAAATATACAAATAAAAAATTTTGATAGCACCGAAAATCTCTTGACGTATTGTAATGAGATATGGGATTGAAATGAAATAATTATTTATGATAATTTTGTATTCTCGGTTGCTCAAGAAATCATTGATGATTAAGATAACGGGATACTTGTTCATCAATCTGCTTACACTAAACGAATACTCAAATGATGTAATATGGACAATGCTCATCCTTTGAGTACCCCCATGATCATGCGCAGTTTAGATCATGAGAAAGATACATTCTGACCAAAAGAATCTGATGAAGAGATTTTGGGTCATGAAGTGTCTTACCTTAATGCTATTGGAGCATTAATGTATCTAACACAATGTACTCGACCTGATATTTCTTTTACAGCAAATCTACTTGCACGATACAGTTTTGAGCCAACCCGAAGACACTGGAATGATATTAAATATATTTCTCGATATCTGAATGGTACTATAGATTTGGGGTTTATTCTACTTCAAGGAATCCACTAACTCACAGGTTAATTGGTTATGTTGATGTTGGATATAGATCGATCCACACAAAACTCGATCACAACGATTACGTGTTTTGATATAATGGTATAACTATATCATGACGATCTACCAAACAAACATTAGTGGCTACTTCTTTTAATCACTCCGAGATAATTGCTCTTCATGAAGTGGCAAAGAATGTGTTTAGTTGAATCTGTTATAACTCATATTCGAAATAGTTGTCAATTGAAAGCGATTCTGAATACCGCCACTACTATCTATAAAGATAACACAATGTGTATAACACAAGTGAAAGGTGCTTACATAAATGGTGATAGAACCAAGCATATTTCACCAATATTTTTCTATACACATGAACTTTAGAAAAATGGAGTGGTAATATTGAATAGATCCACTCATGTCATAATCTTGCTGATATGTTTATAAAGTCATTGCCGACATCTACATTCAAAAAATTAATTTTTGGCATTGGAATGAGAAGAGTTAACATAAAGCAAGATTAATAGTCCAGTTATGCAACTAATATTCTTCATTTCATGAGAAGCAAATATTGTGCGTTGTACTCTTTTTCTCCTTTTCTGCGGTTTTTTATCCCATTGGGTTTTTCTAGCTTAAGGTTTTTAACGAGACAACACATGCCCAAAGATTGGATTTAAGTTATGTACTCTTTTTCCTTACATTCGGTTTTTCCCATCGAGTTTTTCGGCTCAAGGTTTTTAATGAGGCATACTCATCGAATTATGATATGTCCAAAGAGAAGTGTAATAAAATAATGGGCGCATAATGCATAAGGATGAATTCAACTTTTGCACAATGCGCATAGTATCCGAAATTGACGTTTTAGTTGAAATCCACGTTTTGGCAAACAATTTCTAAAGATGCACAATACTTGCATAATGAAATGTAACCTACTATAAATAGACATCGATTGTTTCATAATAGAACTACACCTTTATTCCTTTTCTCTTATTCTTCTTGTTAAGGCTTATTTTATAGTATTAATTTCTTACTTGTTTCAAACAATATAATGCCTTCTTGAGCTTGTAGCCTTATCTCCAATAGTTTTCTGCTCAAAACATGGATGTTGTTCCACATAGACTTCTTCTTCCAAAAGTTCATTCGAAAAGCACTCTTCACATCCATTTGATAGAGAGTTAAGTTCTTGTGTGCAACATAAGCAAGAAACATCCCAATTGCTTCCAATCTTGCAACATGTGCAAAGGTTTCATCAAAATCTATGTACTCCTCTTGGCAATACCATTTGGCTACAAATCTTGTTTTGTTTCTCACTACAGATCCTTCTTCATTCATCTTGTTTCTAAATACCCATTTAGTACCAATAACATTTTGGTGGGTGATAAGTGCATTTTTGTTCACATTTTTTTAAACTTTTTAGATAATTTCTTTAACTTTTTAGTTCATCAATCAATAAAATCAAGAAAAATCACATTGGCTTGTTTTGAATGATGAAGGTAAAGGCTTGAAGCAAATTGTATGATTTCGTATGAAAATACGAACAAAAACAAAGTCTAAAAGAAGGCAAGAAGACTCAATCTCGTGCGAGAACACACCCCCTAGTGTGTTAGGAAACATGGTCATGCTTCAAAAGGAAGAAAAACAAGAAAAAACAGAAAAACACACCCGGGCCGTGCTTACAAAGCACGGCCGTGTTTCACACGCAAAACATCAAAACACGCCCAAACCGTATTTAAAAGCACACCGCCGGAAAACCCTTTTTGCGAAGAAAACACGGCCAGGCCGTGTTTATAAGCACGGTCGTGTTTCAAATTTGACGAACACGGCCAGGCCCGTGCTTGCTAGGCACGGGCGTGCTTTTCTCTCTAGCTCAACATCTTTTCTTCTTTTGGCGGAAATAATGGAGACTTTTGCTTTTTGACAACCTTTGAACAACTTTCACACCTCATCTTCTGCACCAAAACTCCATTATCTCTTCAATTGTCATGTGGATACAATGATTCAACCAACTCAACCAATGGAAGTGAAGTATTGTCATGTGTATACAATGATTCAACCAACTCAACCATGAATGTGCTCACAATGATTCAACTAACAAGCATGGAAATGGAGCATTTGTTAATATGGTATTTCACAAAGATGGTGCCTATAAAAGCCAAGAGTTTGAGTTGGGAAATTGATTCATGTAATATTCATTCATATAGAGATTCATTGTGTATTCATCATAGATACTTAGAAAATATTCATTGTGTCCAACATTTTGAGTGGAATTGGGATCAAGAGGTCTTGGAGGAGTAAGTTTGTAGCAACATTGGAGAAGGCTTGGATCAACATCATCTATCAAGGGAGAAGTCATTGAGATTTTGAGAAAGATAAGTACACCATGTCTACAACACTTAAATCTTTTTGTGTAATTTATTCTCTTGTCAAAATCATGAATAGCTAAACTACTAGTGTTTGAATGTAATGAACTCTAGAATGGATTTGTGATTAAGGTTTGTATGTTTTTAATAAAATTCTCATGTCTTGTGTGATTCACTTATATCATGTTTAATTCATTCAAGTTACTATTTCCGGTATATTAATTTGATATCTATTCCTCATCGGATAATTGAAAGATTTATGGTGGGAAAGAACCTATATAAGTGAAAAGAGTTGCATGCAATCTAGATATGGGACGACATAAATCTTCTGAATTAGGGTCAAACCTAATATGGGAATTCATAAATCGTTATAATGCAATTTTGGGGGTTTTAACTAGAAAGAGATTTCAGTTAATCAACTTGAGATTAGGAGTTTTTCACCTTGAGAAAGGGTTTAACTTAAATCGGGAATTTCTATGGTCCACATAACATGAGATTTTATTAAAAGAGGTTGGTTTTTGTAAGGGGTTATGGTTGTATTTTTATCTTGATTGAATCACAAAAAACATTCTAGAGGGATTTACATTCAACACATTTCTATCTCTTGATCTCTCATTCTACAATCTATTTCTATTTGATTTCTTTTTGTAAGTTGCAATTATCTTAAATTCTCTATTTTCCATTTTCCATTTTAACAAACAAAACTCTGAAAATTACTAGATTAGATAACAAAAAGACGGTAATTATTAGTACTTACAATCTTCGTGGGAATGACACTCGGTACTCAATAATCTATACTACAAAACGATAGGTGCACTTGCCTAAGGTTTTCTAGAGTAGCTTTTGACCCATCAAGGTTTTTTGGCGCCGTTGTCGGGGATTGTAATATTAAGAACACCTTATTTTTGTTAATTTAATCATTTTTTTATTTTTTTCATCAATTGTCTTTCTAGGTATCTATCTTTATAAGTCTTGGATTATACTTATCATCCTTGTTTATCACAGTGCATGCCTACTCGTCGCCGAATTTGGAAGCGAGACCGCGGTAGCAACACGAGAGGAAAGTATTAGTATGGACCACGAGGAGGATACTAACGAAAGCAAGGATCCCGATATGGCGGATGAACAACAAAGAACCATGTATGACTACGCCAAGCCATCTATGGAGACGATGCGTCGTCTAGTATCGTAAGGCCCATTATTCATTGCGACCAATAATTTGAAATCAAGCCGAATGTCATTCAAATGGTGCAACAATTTGTTCAATTCGACGACTCCTACCGGACGAAGATCCAAATAATCATATCGCGAATTTCCTCGAAATTTGCGATACTTTCAAAATAAATGGAGTCTCCGACGATGCCATCCGCGTTTACGCTTGTTCCCATTTACTCTTGGGGACGGGCTAAACAATGGCTAAACACTTTACCGAAGGGAACAATCACAACATGGAGCATTATGGCGGAAAAATTCCTTCTAAAGTATTTCCCGCCCGCTAAAAACCGCACGGTTGAGGAATGAGATCTCTTCATTCACTCAAGAGGACGATGAAACCTTGTACGACACTTGGGAGAGATTCAAAGAATTGCTTTGCGAAAATGCCCACATCATGGTCTTCCCATTTGGATGCAAGTCCAAACATTTTACAACGGGTTACTCTCATCGACAAAGCGCGAGATGATTGATGCGGCGGTGGGGGGGACATTGAACAATAAAACACCCGGCCGCCAAGATCTCATAGAAGGAATGGCCATGAATGGCTATCAATGGCAATCCGACGAGGAAAAA
Organism: Rehmannia glutinosa; assembly: GCA_016081115.2. NCBI lineage: Eukaryota > Viridiplantae > Streptophyta > Magnoliopsida > Lamiales > Orobanchaceae > Rehmannia > Rehmannia glutinosa. The sequence goes on along the minus strand of CM071927.1, from coordinate 28,711,844 downwards.
CCAACAGTCGGTGGGAGTATATAATGCGGACGCGGTGGTTACACTAGCGCACAGTCGAAGCTCGACTCGGAAAATCGACGGGTTGGCGGCTCCAAAACCACCACCACAACAAGCCTTCTCATGCGAGACTTGTGGAGGATCGCACAACCACCAAGATTGCCCTCACGCGATACCGCGCATGAACAAGTGGATTATCTAGGTAATCAATCTCGACCCTTTCAAAATAATCCTTTCGATTACACTTATAATCCAGGTTGGCGTCAACACCCGAACTTTAGTTGGGGAAATCAAGGTCACGTAAGCCTAATCCAAACGCACTCCCCAATTGTGCACCACCCGGTTTCAACGCGAAAACCAAGTTTGGAGGACTTCTTGTTCAAATTCGCCCAAACAACGGAAACCCGTTTCACGACCACCGAAACTTCCTTAAGGAACTAAGAAGCATCCATTCGCAACTTGGAAAATCAAATTGGTCAAATTGCCAAAATGATCTCGAAAGGCCACAAGGGAGCTTACCTAGCAACACCGAGCCAAATCCAAGAGAACAAGTAAAAGCAATCACTCAAGGAGTGGAACAAAGCTAGGCAAGTACGGATGCGGAGGACGAGCCCATGCCCATACAACAAAAAGACGAACAGTATCCAAGAAAACAAAGAAAATGGTACGAGAATTCCAACCACCTATTCCGTATCTAAGTCGATTGCGTAAGGACAAACATGACGACCAATTTGGTAAGTTTTTGGATTTATTTAAACAATTGCACATCAATATTCCTTTTGTTGAAGCCCTTTCACGAGATGTCAAAATATGCCAAGTTCCTAAAAGATCTTCTTTCAAATAAGAAGAAGCTTGAAGAAATATCCATGGTGCAATTAAATGAGGAATGCTCGGCAATTTTGCAAAACAAGTTACCTCGAGAAAATCAAAGATCCGGAAGTTTCACTATTCCTTGTCATGTCGGTAATTTGATGTTGATCGGGCCTTGGCCAATCTAGGGGCTAGCATTAATTTGATGCCGTATGATTTATTCAAACAAATGGGTCAGGGAGCCAAAACCAACTAGGATGAGCTTGCAATTAGTCGACGGATCTATTAAATATCCTAGAGGCATTGTTGAAGATGTTTTGGTCAAAGTCGATAAGTTTATATTTCTGTCGATTTTGTAATTCTTGATATGCATCGATGTCAAGTCCCCTTGATCCTAGGGCGTCTATTTTTAGCTATCGCTAAGGCAATCATTGACGGTGCATGATGGCAAATTAATTTTAAGAGTCGAAGATGAACAAGTCATTTTTAAAATCGCTACATCAATGAAAAATACGATAGATAAAGATGACTCTGTTTTGCTATTGATCTTATCGATATGGAGATAACCAATTCTCTACCAAGCATGATTTCTAACGAATTCTTGGAGACTTGTATTGTTCAAAGTGCGGTATATCGGATGAAAACCCTTTCTTAGGGAATTGCTCGCATTGGAGGAAAACGCACCAACAGAACGAGAAAAGAGTTCGAAAAAATTGAAAACTCACAGGTGGAGCATATCAAACCATCCATTGAGGATCCACCCTTTGTTGAGCCGAAAGAGTTACCCGAACACTTGGAATATGCATTTCTAGCCGAGAACGCCAAACTTCCCGTAATTATTTCCTCCGATTTATCTTATCATCAAAAGGATAGATTGTTGGCAATATTACGGGGAACATAAAAAGGCATCGCTTGGAAAATCTCCGATATTCAAGGGATAAATCCTTCCTTTTGCACTCACAAAATTCTGATGGAGGAAAATTTCAAGCCGGTTGTTCTACCACAGCGTCGTTTAAATCCAAACATGAAAGAGGTAGTCAAGGCGGAGGTAATCAAATTACTTGATCTTTGGGCTCATCTATCCAATTTCGACGATGGTGGGTGAGTCGATTCAAGTGGTTCCAAAGAAAGGTGGGATGACGGTGGTACCAAATGAAAAGAATGAACTTATTCCAATGGGACGGTGAATGAGTTGGCGAGTTTGCATCGATTACCGACGACTCAATGATGCTACTCGCAAGGACCATTTTCCTTTACCTTTTATTGATCAAATGCTTGAAAGACTATCTGGTCACTTGTATTATTGCTTCCTTGATGGCATGTCAGGTGATTTTCAGATCCCGATAGCACCGGAGGACCAAGAAAAGACCACTTTCACTTGTCCCTACGGTACTTTTGCCTATCGCCGCATGCCTTTCGGGTTGTGCAATGCACCGGCAACTTTTCAAAGGTGCATGCTTGCTATCTTCAACGAACTTGTAGAAAATATCATGGATGACTTCTCGGTTTTTGGGGACTCATTTGATCTTTGTCCTGCAAATCTTAAAAAAGTCCTCATTCGTTGTGAAGAGACTAATCTGGTTCTTAATTGGGAAAAATGTCATTTCATGGTACAAGAAGGTATTGTTTTGGGACATAAAATTTTTCTTGAGTGGCATTGAAGTTGACAAGGCGAAGGTTGAGACAATTTCCAAATTGCCTCCACCCACCACAGTGAAGGCAATCCGAAGCTTTTGGGGCACGCCGGGTTCTATAGGCGATTCATCAAAGATTTTTCAAAAATTGCTTGACCACTCACTCGCCTCTTGGAGAAGGATGCGATCTTTCATATCAATGATGAATGCCTTCAAGCATTCAATACTTTGAAAGAAAAACTCACTACTTCTCCCATCATGGTAGCTCCGGATTGGTCTCAACCATTCGAACTCATGTGTGATGCAGCGATTATGCGGTAGGTGCGGTGCTTGGGCAACGAAAAGATAAGCATTCGACCAATTTACTACGCAAGCAAAATTCGAATCCGGCTCGGTCCAATTATACGACTCTGAGAAAAAGAGTTACTTGCAGTAGTTTTCGCATTTGACAAATTTCGCTCATATTTGATCCTATCCAAAGTCATTGTCTATACGGACCACTCTGCTTTACGTTATTTGCTTGACAAAAATGATGCAAAACCACGACTAATTCGATGGGTACTCTTACTCCAAGAATTTGATATGGAAATCAAAGATAAACGGGTGCCGAAAATCTTGCCGCCGATCACTGTCAAGGCTTGAGCACTCCGACACCGACAAGCAACACAAAGGACATATCAAAGATTCTTTCCGGATGAGCAACTCTTTTCCTTGAACTCAATTTCAATTGATAATCCTTGGTTTGCAGATTTTGCTAATTATCTTTGGGAAAAGTTCTACCGAAAGGGTGACCCATCAACAAAAGAAGAAATTCTTTTCGGACCTCAAACACTATATTTGGGACGATCCCCACCTCTTCCGAATTTGTGTGGATCAAATCATACGAAGATGTGTCGCACTTCCCGAAATGATCTCCATTTTGAATCATTGTCACAAAGGACCCACCGGTGGGCACTATCAGCGAATACCACGGCACGAAAGGTCCTTGAGTCGGGCTTTTATTGGCCTACACTTTTCCAAGACGCAAAATGGTATGTTAAAACTTGTGATAATTGTCAACGAGCAGAAATATTTTCGAAAAAAATGAAATGCCCCAAAACGGTATTCTTGTTTGCAAAATTTTTGATGTTTGGGGTATTGATTTTATGGGACCATTTCTGCGTCTTTTGGCAATAAATACATTTTGGTAGCCGTTGACTACGTGTCTAAATGGGTAGAGGCTCAAGCCTTGCCTAAAAATGATGCTCGAGTGGTGGTACATTTTCAAAAAAAACTTTTTACCCGATTTGGTACTCCACGAGCCATCATTAGTGATAGAGGCACTCACTTTTGTAATAGTCAATTTGACAAAGTGTTAAAACGATATGGTGTCACACACCGAGTTGCCACCGCCTATCACCCTCAAACTAGTGGTCAAGTTGAAGTGTCCAACCGCGAATTAAAAAGAATTTTGGAAAAACGGTTGGACACTCTCGCAAGGATTGGTCCCTCAAACTCGATGATGCCCTTTGGGCTTATAGAACGACTTTCAAAACGCCAATAGGGACTACTCCATACCGACTTGTTTATGGTAAGGGATGCCATTTACCGGTTGAGCTTGAACACAAGGCCTTTTGGGCTATTAAAATGCTTAATTATGATTTGTCAAGTGCGAGGAGATAACCGTTTATTGCAGATTAACGAACTCGAAGAATGGCGAAATTCGGCATACGAGAACTCGAGAATTTACAAAGAACGAACAAAGCAATGTCATGACAAACGCATTAAGCAAACAAGAGAATTTCAACCGGTGATCAAGTGTTACTCTTCAATTCCCGACTCGACTATTCCCAGGTAAGTTAAAATCCCGGTGGTCGGCCCATTCATCACATTACTCAAGTGTTCCCTTACGGGACTATTGAAATCACGCACAAAGAAATGGGAACATTCAAGGTAAGCGGACAACGTCTGAAGCTTTATTTTGGGGGCACCATCAATGATAGTTATCGAGACTCCATCCGTCTTAACAACCCCCAAAATACACCACACGAGTAGAGGTAAAAACAGGTCCAGCTATACGATGTTAACGAAGCGCTATCCGGGAGGCAACCCGACATTTTGTGTTTTTTTTTAAAAAAAAAAAATTTACGAAAAACACGGCCTGGCCGTGTTCATACACCACGGCCGTGTTCGTCAAACAATTGACGAACACGCCTTGACTGTGTTATTCAATTCAGACCATGTTGACAAAATTTGTATCAAACACGGCATGGGCGTGTTTTTAAACACGCCCGTGTTTTTCTTATTCGATATATAAAATAATAAAAAAAAATATTTTGGGGTGAAATCTAAATGCACAGAACACGGCCTGGGCGTGTTAGTAACACGCCCGTGTTTTAAATCGAAAAAAACAATTGTGTGAAAATTAAATGCGAGAACACGGCCGGGCGTGTTAAATAACACGCCCGTGTTTTAAATCAAAAAAAAGGGCTGAAGCACGCATCGAACACGGCCATGTCGTGCTTTGAAAGCGACTGACAGGTGTTGGTCTGCATAAAAACGGGGGGGCGATTTTGGCCCTATTTTCTTCCCCAAACCCCTTCTTCTTCTTCCTTTCTCCCCTTTCCTTAAACCCTACCCCAAAATCACCAATTTCTTTCTCTCTTCTTCCAAAATCTTCACTCACACCACACACTTTCACATCACAAGGCTCTCATCTCTTTCTCCTCATAATGTCTTCAAGGTATGTGTTGTTCTTCTCTTCTCTTCTTTTCCTTTCAATTTGAATTGTGATTTGTTTAAATTGGTATATTTGTGTGTTGTTGTGAAGATTATCCTATGTTGTAGTTAGCAAATTCATGAATTTGTATTGCCAATTTTTCATGCCCTAAAAATTGAATGGTAGGGAAATTAAAATTTGGATAGTTGATATTAATGGTAAAATCATGAATTTCTTTTTATGACATATTTCTTGTGAATTTTTGTGAGTTTAATTGAGTTTGTTTGTGGTAATTTTTTGGTTCTTGTGGTAATTATGAGAAATTATTCTTGTGATGTTTTTATCTTGCTAAATTGAGGAATTGGTCATTTGTTCTTGATTTGAAGAGTTAGACTTGGAGTCATATGATTAATGTTCCTAAATTGTTGTTGAGATATATTTGTTTTTGATTGAATTGCTATTATTGAAATGTTGTTGAAAAATGGATGTTGTTAAATCATTGTTGCAAATGGGGTGTATAGCTTGTGAAGATGGATTCTTGTTGAATAAAGATGTTGATATGGTGGAATTTTGAATAAATTGATGCCTTTTCATGTTTGGGATATTATCTATGTCTCTTAAAATGGTTTTTCACGTTGTTGTAAGTTTATATTGACATAGGAATCCCAGGACGAAACGCGGACGTGCGGTGATGCTTCATCCTCCGGCCCCCACACACGGCGGTCGCCGAAAGCCACTGATCTTGACCCACCGGTCCCTACCAACCCGTTTGGTATATCTTTCCGAGATGATGATAATGAAGCTCAATACCATTGTCTAGCCCAACGTCACATCATTAACACACGATTCTCAGATAACCCTACATTGGATGGGCTCGGCCGCGTCATGATGTGGATTGGATGTTCAATCAACTTGGGTGGGGCTATTTCATGAATCTAGCCACACCCACCTACATCCGTCTCACATTAGAATTTCTGAGTTCCTATGACGCGGAGATCACTTCGGGCCGACACGCTGAAGAAGGACGTATCACATTTCGGCTCTTCAACAATGATCACCAACTCACATTGGCAGAATTTAATTCTATCTATGATTTACCCACAAATGGGTTGCGTATAAAGCCATTGGGGTTCCGTGATCGACAATTTTGTCAAGCAATTACGCATGAGCCGAATATAATCCTTCTTCATCAAAATCCTCATGCATTGTCAATCCTTGCTTCCGTTATATCCATCGGGTGCTCTCGAGTACACTATTTGGCGGGCGAAAGCGAAGGAGTCGTCCGACTTGATGAGCTCTATTTTCTATGGTCAATGGTGAATTCTTCTTTGGCTGACACGGGTTCTTATCTCGCCAAGCATTTTCTCAAAGTGAGCAAGAAAACCGAGGTAAAATCGTCATTGGTGGCCATATTACTCCTATCGCCACCCATTATGGTTATAACCTCGCAGACTTGAGCAAGCCAGGGGACCAACCCGGATCGACTTTGAATCTTGTATTGCTATGGGAATGATTCAACGGAGCGGGATGGGTTATGCTTTAAGATTCAAAAATACGACTACACACATCCATTCCGGATCCTTATCGGTTCGGGGACCGGACAATTGGAAGATGATGTACCCGCAAGGTGATAACCCGGATGCATTCCGATTACCGCACCACCGCCTCAAACCACGATGCCTATCAAAGTGAGGAACCAGATATTGATGCTCCCTCGGCGTCACAACCACCAAGGCAACCACCAACCCCCATGGATGATACTAGATCTCTTCTCCACGCCATTCGCTTGGAGCAAATGGAGCAGCGAGCTATATTGGATCGCCAAGGGGAAATGATGACGCAAAGATTACGCTCGAATTGAAGAACGACAACAACAATTCTTCATGAATCTTCAACAACAAAGAACAACAACAATACGACCAACAAGCAATCCTATTTTGCCATGATGGATCGTATCCAACAATGGCATATTTCGCAAGGACATTTCCCACCACCACCACAATGAAGGTCGTATTTTTCTTGTTTCATTTTTTTTACGCTTTTTAATCTGGACTGTATCACATCTCCTTCTTCACATTGGGGACAATGTGACCCTTGAAGTTGGAGGTGGTGAGACTTATCAAAGATATTTGGATAATTTTTAGTTTTGTCTTATCAAGATATTTGGATAATTTTTAGTTTTGTGTGGGATTGCGTTTTTAATTATTTTGTGTGGGATTGCGTTTTTAATTATTTTGTGTTATGTTTTATGCACTTTTAAATCTCTTGCAAATAAACATGAGATATTTTTTTACAATTCGATAAGTTATTTGTGAATTTGTTTTAACCATTTTTCTCCCGAAAAAGTCATCTTTTGAACTCAAATCGCCAAAATGTTTTAAAATCGTGTGACTCTAGTAAAAGGATGAATTTGGCCAAAAAGAGTTTAATGTCATGAAAATAGTTTGGACTTTGCTTAAAATTAGATACTTTATGTCATGATCGTTGGAGAAATCATTATTCGGGTTTAAAAAAAAATATATTTTTATAAAAAAGGGACAAATCGAGGTTATACTCCTCTATTTGTTTCGCTTAGTAACTAGGAGCATTCATGAGCCCCATGTTTGTCTTTTTACGTAAAACGGCAAGACAAATATGAGTATGGGACACCACCCTAGGAGTTTTTGGAAAGCATTCAAAATTTAAACCTAGTGGAAGTTTACCTCAAAAATGTCCTAATTTATAATTATATGCAAAAAAACCCCGAGTTTTTGAACATCTCCTTTTATCATTACATTATTGTATTTGGTCGAAGCAAATGATTAACATTCGTGATATGACAATAATGTGATGATTAAACGATTCCAATTTTTGTATTCACCCTCTTTTTAACAAATTGGTTGATTTGGAAGAACGAATCGATTGGCTCAATTGGGAATAAAAGGTTAGCGATTTACTTCAAACATGTCGAAGTTGTGAAAATAGATACCTCATTTTTGTTTTCAACCCCACTCTTTGTTTTAAAAATTGCTTGAGGACAAGCAAAATTTCCAAGTTGGAGGCGGTTTGATAAGTGCATTTTTGTTCACATTTTTTTAAACTTTTTTAGATAATTTCTTTAACTTTTTAGTTCATTAATCAATAAAATCAAGAAAAATCACATTGGCTTGTTTTGAATGATGAAGGTAAAGGCTTGAAGCAAATTAAAGTATGATTTCGTATGAAAATACGAACAAAAACAAAGTCTAAAAAGAAGGCAAGAAGACTCAATCTCGTGCGAGAACACACCCCTAGTGTGTTGGGAAACATGGCCATGCTTCAAAAGGAAGAAAAACAAGAAAAGCAGAAAAACACACCAGGCCGTGCTTACAAAGCACGGCCGTGTTTCACACGCAAACATCAAAACACGCCCAAACCGTGTTTAAAAGCACACCGCCGCGAGAAAACCCTTTTTGCGAAGAAAACATGGCCAGGCCGTGTTTATAAGCACGCCGTGTTCGTCAAATTTGTGAACATGGCCAGGTCGTGCTTGCTAGACACGGGCGTGCTTTTCTCTCCACTCAACATCTTTTCTTCTTTTGGCGGAAATAATGGAGACTTTTGCTTTTTGACAACCTTTGAACAACTTTCACACCTCATCTTGCTGCACCAAAACTCCATTATCTCTTCAATTGTCATGTGGATACAATGATTCAACCAACTCAACCAATGGAAGTGAAGTATTGTCATGTGTATACAATGATTCAACCAACTCAACCATGAATGTGCTCACAATGATTCAACTAACAAGCATGGAAATGGAGCATTTGTTAATATGGTATTTCACAAAGATGGTGCCTATAAAAGCCAAGAGTTTGAGTTGGGAAATTGATTCATTTAATATTCATTCATATAGAGATTCATTGTGTATTCATCATAGATACTTAGAAAATATTCATTGTGTCCAACATTTTGAGTGGAATTGGGATCAAGAGGTCTTGGAGTAGTAAGTTTGTAGCAACATTGGAGAAGAAGGCTTGGATCAACATCATCTATCAAGGGAGAAGTCATTGAGATTTTGAGAAAGATAAGTACACCATGTCTACAACACTTAAATCTTTTTGTGTAATTTATTCTCTTGTCAAAATCATGAATAGCTAAACTACTAGTGTTTGAATGTAATGAACTCTAGAATGGATTTGTGATTAAGGTTTGTATATTTTTAATAAAATTCTCATGTCTTGTGTGATTCACTTATATCATGTTTAATTCATTCAAGTTACTATTTAGGTATATTAATTTGATATCTATTCCTCATCGATAATCGAGAGATTTATGGTGGGAAAGAACTATATGAGTGAAAAGAGTTGCATGCAATCCTAGATATGGGACGACATAAATCTTCCGAATTAGGGTCAAACCTAATATGGGAATTCATAAATCGTTATAATGCAATTTTGGGGTTTTAACTAGAAAGAGATTTCAGTTAATCAACTTGAAATTAGGAGTTTTTCGCCTTGAGAAAGGGTTTAACTTAAATCGAATTTCTACGGTCCACATAACATGAGCTTTTATTAAAAGAGGTTGTTTTTGCTTAAGGGGTTATGGTTGTATTTTTATCTTGATTGAATCATAAAAATATTCTAGAGGGATTTACATTCAACACATTTCTATCTCTTGATCTCTCATTCTACAATCTATTTCTATTTGATTTCTTTTTGTAAGTTGCAATTATCTTAAATTCTCTATTTTCCATTTTCCATTTTAACAAACAAAACTCGAAAATTACTAGATTAGATAACAAAAAGATGGTAATTATTAGTACTTACAATATTCGTGGGAATGACACTCGGTACTCAATAATCTATACTACAAAACGATAGGTGCACTTGCCTAAGGTTTTCTAGAGTAGCTTTTGACCCATCGGTGGGTAGGCATTTGAGCTAATTAAAACCTTGTTTCTTTCAAATTGATTCACTCCTCCTACATAACTAGAATCAATGTGTGTCACCCAATGCTTGTGACACATTTTTAGGCTCAATGGGAAATGAAACAAGTGAACATAGCTTCATGTTGTGTTATGGATCGGTTCTTACTCCTTCCTAACATTTCCAATGATAAGCTACGGAGGATGGTCTCTCGCCCATCTCATATACGGTTGGAGTAAGTCTGTTGGATTCGCCGTCTCGCGACTAAGTTGTCTTGAACAACTTCTTCATCATCATTCAACCGCAGACTTTCCAAATTGTCTTTGAGATTCATCTATCTCATCTTCATCGGGTTGAGTCTTCTGATATCTGCCTCAACATAGGGACTCTTTTGAATAGTTAGTTGATTCATTTTGTCAGCTAACTCATCAATATCTTCTCCATTAACATTAGGTTCATCAAAAATCACATGGATAGTCTCTTCGTGACCATAGTCCTCTTGTTCAAGATTACTCAAAGCTTTACTCAATTGAGTATTCCAAAAGATACCTTCATCGACTTTAGAATCAAAGGCTATCAAGTTGTCTTTTCCATTGTTGTGACTGAAGCACTTACATCCAAAGATAAAAAATATCCAACATTTGGCTTCCTCCCTGTCCAAGTTTCATAAGGGGTTTTGGAATGATTTGCCTATTGATCACATATTCTGAGTGTAGCAAGCAGCGGTTGAAATGGTTTTTTCAGCCCAAAATCTCTTAGGCAATCCAGTTTCAGCTAACATGGTCCTTACAGCTTCCTTGAGAGTTTGGTTCCTTCTTTCAGCTACTCTATTCTACTGTGGAGTTCTTGCAGCTGACAACTCATGAGCAATACCATTTTCTATGCAATATTGAGTTGTAATCCAATTGACAAACTCAGTTCCTCTATCAGACCTTATCTTGATGATGGTTTGACTCTTCTTATTTTGAACTCTTCTCATCACCGATGAAACTTACGCAAAGTTTCCTTCTTTTTACACATAAAGATGGTCCATCGTATCTTAAATAATCATCTACCACCACTAATGTGTATTTATGTCCACTAATGTTGGCTGGTTCAACAGATCAAATAAATCCATATGCAATAAGTGCAAAATATACTAGTTGAAGAAGGAATTAGCTTGTCCTTGAATGAAGACTTGATTTACTTTCCCATCTCGCAAGCATCACAAATGCTCTCCTTCTTATATACTGAGTCTCGCAAACCTTCCACAAGATGACTCCTTGCAAGCTTGTTGATTGTCTTGAAATTCAGGTGACTCGGCTTCTTGTGCCACAACCAACTTGATTTGGTTGTGCTCTTTACTAGCAGACATGTGCTTAGTGTAGCAGTTGTCCAATCCACTACATACATGTTTTTCTGTCTTGATCCTTATAGCATAACTTCATTTGATTCAACATCATTGATCTGGCAAACTCCCATGTTGAACCCAACATTATAGCCCTCATCACAGAGTTGGCTGATGCTCAGCAGATTGAACTATAGCCCTTCAACATAGGCTACATCTGTGATCTCTAGTCCATTTTTTCTTGTGGATCTTGTGCCTTCGATCTCCCATGGAGCTTCATTTCCTCCAAATATGACTTTAGCACCTCTTATTTCCTTAAACTTTGACAGTTTTTTCTTGTTGCCTGTCATATGTTTGGAACATCATGTTAGTCCAAGTGGCTACGATAATCTGGGGAGGTGAATAGATTATCCCGATTTTCCGATTTTCGCTCTCTTTTTCAAATATGAGAATGATGACCAAAATAAAAGTGCGGAAATATAAACAACACACGATGATTTATAGAAGTTCAACCCACCTAGGGCCTAATCTTCTACTACCCCGGTATGTCCGGAATGGATTTCAAAAAAGAAAAATATTTATTAATAGATACCAAACTATTTCAATCTTTACCTTGAAGAACACCAAACTCTTCTTACAACAACACCTATGAAGATCACCACAATCTTCCAACTCGAAGAGCACCAAACTCTTCTTCACCTCGAAGAGTACCAAACTCTTCCAACTCGAAGAGCACCAAACTCTTCAACACCTCAAAGAGCACCAAACTCTTCAACACGAAAAGCACCAAACTTTTCAATCAAATCAACCAAATGTGTTCTTGCCAAAAGAACACTAATAATGATTTCTTGTTTTAGATGATGTTACAAATACAATCAAGATTACACTTTAAATGAAATATTACAACTCAAAAGTTCAAGTGTAATCAAGAAGGAAAGCCTAATAAGCAAGATGTGAAAGTGATAAGTTAGGCTATTACAATAAGAATGTTGAAAGTGAAGAATAAAATATTTGCAGAGATATTTTTGTTGTGTTGTATTGTGTTGTCTTGTTGAGTTGCTTCAAGACTTCAACTATTTATAGGAGAGCTCTTGCATTTGAATCCCAGCAATAGGCTCCTCCTTGGAGATTGAAATTTGTAAGAAATTGCACATTAAATGGAGAATATAGCTGTTAGAAACCAATCCCACAATTTCATGAAAAGATGTATGTTATGCAATGGATAGTTTGCTGATAAAACCTTAGGTCGACCGGTTGACCTCAAACATGAACTTATGAATTGTTCATGAAAAATACTAGGTGGACCGGTCCAGGGGGCCTCCGAATGGTCAACCAAGGGTTTGACCGGTCGGCCCCTAACTGGACCGGTCACCCTTGTTAAAAGTTGAGGCAGAAGCAGTTTTTTCAAAACAAATTGATTCAAGCACCAGTCAATGTCAAGGTCGGTCGGTCGACCTCTAGTATATTTTCTTTTGTCTCTTTTTGTTTTTAAATCAAACTTTCGAGACACGGGTTGCTCTCTAAGGCGACCAGTTGGCCTCGAAACATAAGTGTTGTCCAATTTTTATCAAAAATAAACTTCAAAAAATACTCCGCAAAATTAGTAAAAATAATTTAAATCGATTAGGAGTATTCGAAAACATTTAGGGATATTGTTTTGGTGAAAAACACAGTTAAATTAAATCATAAAAATTAATATAAAATTTTTTTCTAACAAACTCCCCTTTTTAATGATTACAAACCAAAACAATTTTAAGAGGTCGATTTTGAAAACGAAACATAGTGTTTCCGGTCAAAAATAACTACCCATTTTAGGCGACGCTTTTCATGAATATGAATCATAAGGATGAGAGCAAATATTTTTCAAAATATTTTATAAAAGCTCCCCCTATCAACATGCAAATCAAGAGTAGACATAGAAGCAAACAACTAAAAGCTAAAAGCTCAGCTTTTACAATTAGAGCTTGAATTTCAAGAGCTTAAAAGCTCCCCCTGTAAAAAAAATCATTAGTCATATGTAAAAGTCCATTATACATCCATTGGACTAAGTTTCATCCTCAGCTTTTGGCTTTTTCATCCACAACTTATAGCTTTTTTTCGTGAGCTTTTTCTAGCTTCTTTGATCTATACATAAGCTTATGAGCTTATTTCATTTTATTCCTTTTTGGAATCATCAAAAAGACCATTGGAACGATAAAAACATCATAAATACATATCAAAGTGTGCAATGAATCGAATTAATATGCTTTCGAGTATAAAGCTTAAAATTCCAAATAGTAAGGAAAATTTTGAGAAGATAGTTTTTAGAAGCTCATACGATTGATAAAACATGATCTCTATAAATATATAAGTCATTTGAAATCAAGAGATTCATGTAAAGGATGAAATTTTCATTGAGACATTTTATCGAACACTTGGTGTGCGAGAATAAAATCGAAGTTGTATATAACATTTGTAAATGTAATCATGTCCAAAAAATCAAACACGAATACAATTCTATAATGACAATTCATCAACAATCATAATTCCTAACACAATGATACAACAATTTCATCAATTTACCAAGTAAAAGCACTTTCTCAAGGGTTCAACCCAATTGAGATTAAAGAGGGAATTAAACTTACCAATTGATCGGAGAAGATGAATAGTGTGGAAGATAAACTCATAATATAAGTCCAATAATATAGAATTTGCAAGAAAAAATCATTTTGAATGAATTGTGTGTGAATTTGGCGAAGGAGTGTGAAAAATGGACGAAATGAAACAAATATGTCAAATCGAGACATAATGATTTAAACAAAAGAATGCCCATGGTCAATCTGGTTGAAGGGGAGTTCGACGGTCGAGCTTGGTCGATCGGTCGACCTTCACGTCATCCGATCCTCGAAAGTTAAGTTTTAGTTAATCTGAATTTTAAGTTAAAAATTCGATTTTCACCCTAAGTTTTAAAAACGCACAAAATGCAATCATAGACCTTAATCGATATGTATTATGCCTAAACGAGCTCGAATTGATGCAAATGACTTGGCGGCTAAAGGTTTTGAGAAAATATCCGCAAGTTGATCTTGAGACGAGAACAAAGGACATCCGAATTTTTCGTTTGGAAACACAATCCCTTAGAAATGGTGTCAAACCTCAATATGTTTTATTCGATTATGATGAATCGGATTTTGAGCAATGTTTATAGCAGGCGTATTATCACAAAAAATAGGAACATTTTCAAAAGAACCTTTGCAATCCGTTAAGGTTTGTTTCATCCAAAGAAGTTAAGTACAACAAAAAGTCGTGGAAATATATTCGGCTTCGGCCGTTGATAAAGATACACAATTTTGCTTCTTTGAAAACCAAGATACTAGGCAATCGCCTAAAAATTGACATGATCGGAAGTTTTTTGCGATCATCATTATTTCCCTTATAGTTCGAATCACTATATCCTTTAAGAGAAAAATTTCCGTTATTTGGATAAAACAAGCCATATGAAATAGTGCCTTTCAAATATCCGTAAATTCTTTTAACGGCAGACTCATATGTGATTCTTTGGGATTGCTTTGAAAACAAGCACATATGCATACAACATGAAGAATATCGAGTCTATGAGAGTAATAAAAGTTGATGAGCATACCTCGATTGTGTTTTCATCAACCAATTCAAACTTGATCAATTTGATGTAGATAACCATTGATATCTCTACGATCATTTGTCCTTTAAAACCCACGTATCTCCTACAAAATCTTAAGAAAAAAAATTCTTGCACAAGAGTTTAGTAGTGTCGGGTAATATAAACCAATATAGAGATTAGACAAGTAGCAAAGCTAATCCACAAGAGTTTGACAAAACATGTAAGTTCTAATGTGCTTATAGAAAAGCTATGCAAGGTCTCTTTTTGAAATTTAAAAAACCGAGAGTATATAGTTGAGACCTCATTTTTAAGAAACATTTTAAAAAAGAATTGTGACAATCAAGACAAGAATAAAGACATAAATATGTGCAATAATTAAATAAAATGCATAATTCAAGAAGAGGATAAGAGTTACCAATTTCTCCATTGCCAAGGGTTATGTCTTTCCCACTGTTGATTATACCTCATTCTTGGAAAATAATTTTGTTGATAATGTCTTTTCCTTTGATCAAATGGCGCGAACATTTGTTGTCTATTTGACGATTTGAATTTCCTTTGATTATATTCCGCCGAGTACCTACCATGAAATTATCTTGTGGTACCCTCAAGTATTTGGGTCCATTTGGATTAGCTTTGAGGCTTTTAGGTCTCCAATAATAATTTGAGTTATTTCTATCCCGACAAGTATTTACCATGTGACCACTTTTACCACAATAAAAACATGTAATAATTCTAGAAGCATGATGATTGGCATTAACAAAGGTGGGTTCTTGATTCTTTTTCATATCATTGATAACATTTGGCTTATAACCAAGTCCTAGTTTCAAATGCGCACAACGTTGAACATCAAGAATTTTGGTCATTTTATCGGTACTCAAGTTAAACTTCATCATATCCTTTTTCATACAATCAATATCCTTAGCTAGAGATTCATTTTCTTTTTCAAGGTTTCTAACCTTATCAAGTGTAGTAATGTGAGCACAAGAAAGTGATTCATATGAAACAAGTAAACTATCCTTTTCATTTTTCAACGTGTTGAATTCCTTTTTCAATTTTTTGTATGTAACAAACATGCTTCGGAATTCATTTTGAAGTTCATGATAATCATCTTGCAATTCATTAATAAAGGAGATAGAAGAGTTAGAGCGTACCTCATTGTCTTCTTCGATGCCCATTAGACATTGCTCGGCTTCCTCATCATTGGATGTTGCAAGAAGCTCATCCCATATTTTTGGATTTGATATTATATCCGGTTGAGAAGTAGTTGCTTTTGAATTACTCCTTTCATTTGTATATATTTCATAGATGAGAAGATTGTCAATAAGCTCATCAAAATTTAGAGTTTCCAAATTTTAAGCTTCTGAGATAGCGGTAACTTTTTCAGACCAAAAGGCGGGAAGAGCATTTAGAACTTTTGTGACCTTATCCTCTTCGGAAATAATTTTCCCAAGTGCAACAAGAGGATTTACAATGTTATCAAGCCTTTCAACCATTTTGGAAATATTTTCTCCATCATTCATAGTGAAATTTCGAACTCTTTGACCAACATGGTCTTTTGAGCTTGTTTCCCTTTTTTTGTGTCTTCATAGATAACTTCCATTTTTTCCCATACATCATGAGCGAATCGAATTCCTCTAAAACGATTATATTCCGTAGCGGTAAGAGAACAATGAAGAATGTTAAGAGCTTTACCGTTTAAGGAGAATATTTTATTGTCTTCATCATTGAACTCCTTGAGGCCTTTGGGGATTTGAGTTCCATCCTCCTTTTTCTTCATTGGGATAGATACTCCGTTAATAACCATGTTCCAAATATTGAACCCGCAACCTTGTAAGAAACACTCCATTCTATCTTTTCAAAATGCATAATTGTTGGAGTCGAGGAGAGGCGATCTATTGAATGAAGCACCCGTTGGGAGATAGCTCTCATTCGTAGTCATGGATCTTTCCTCTTTACTTTCAATCGAAAACGAGATTACCAAAGAGTTTGGCTCTGCTACCACTTGTTAGTCCAAGTGGCTATGATAATCTAGAGGGGTGAATAGATTATCCCAATTTTCTGATTTTTGCCCTTTTTTTTGAATGTGAGAAGGATGACCAAAATGAAAGTACGAAACTATAAATAACACACGATGATTTATAGAAGTTCAATCCACCTAAGGCCTAATCTTCTACCACCCTAAAGATATCCGGAATGTATTTGAAAAGGAAAAAGATTTATTAATAGATACCAAACTATTAAGACTTTTACCTTGAAGAGCACCAAACTCTTCTTACAACAACACCTATCAAGATCACCACAATCTTCCAACTCGAAGAGCACCAAAACTCTTCTTCACCTCGAAAGAGCACCAAACTCTTCCAACACGAAGAGCACCAAACTATTCAACATGAAAAGCACTAAGCTTTTCAATCAAATCAACCAAACGTGTTCTTGCCAAAAGAACACTAACAAGGATTTCTTGTTTTGGATGATGTTACAAATACAATCAAGATTACATTTTAAATGAAATAATATGAAAGTGCAAGTGTAATCAAGAAGGAAAGCCTAATAAGCAAGATGTGAAAACGATTAGCTTAAGGCTATTATAACAAGAATGTTGAAAGTGAAGAACAAAATATTTGCAGAGATATTTCTTGTTGTATTATATTATGTTGTCTTGTTGAGTTGCTTCAAGCCTTCAACTATTTGTAGAAGAGCTCTTGGATTTGAATCCCAACAATAGGCTCCTCCTTGGAGATTGAAATCAGAAAAAAGCGCACATTAAATGGAGAATATAGCCGTTACAAATCAATCCACGAGTTTCATGAAAAGTTGTCTGTTGTGCAAATGAGATAGTTTCTCGATAAAATCTTAGGTCGACCGATTGACCTCAAACATGAACTTTCGAATTTTTCATGAAAAAATACTAGGTGGACCGGTCCACAGGGCCTTCAACCGGTCGACCAAAGGTTCGACCGATCGGCCCCTAACTGGACCGGTCACCCTTGTTAAAAGTTGAGGCAGAAGCAGTTTTTTCAATACAAATTGATTCAGGCACCGGTCGACGTCAAGGTCGATTGGTTGACCTCTAGTATATTTTCTTCTGTCTCTTTTCTGATTTAGAAATCAAACTTTCAGGCACGGGTTGCCCTCGAAATAGAAGTGTTGTCCAATTTTTGTCAAAAATAAACTTCAAGAGTAAAAATAATTTAAATCAATTAGGAGTATTTGACAATATTTAGGAAATTGTTTTGGTGAAAAAACTCGTTAAGTAAAATCATCAAAATTACAATAAAAAACATTTATCTAGCACATCCATTATCCATGTACAAGGTTCCTTGGCACTCAATTGTTTCTTAAACCTGCAATCAAGGAAATCAGTTTTTAGGTACCCATACTTGATTGGGTATGAGGGGTTAGTACTATAAGGTGATCCAACCAACCTATAGCCAAAAGTTCTCGACTTTAAGAGGTTGCCACCTATCGTTCTATAATCATAATGAACATTAGCAAATTGTTTAGGTGTTTTAGGCTCATACAACTATCTCTTTGTATGTATACATGTGTGTTAGCTTGTGCATTTGCTTTCTTAGGAACATAAATAAATTTTTGTGCATTTTAGGCATTGTGCTTGGGTGCATATTATCTTTCGATAATAATTCATTTGCCTTGGGAATGGCCTATTTTGAGTCCGAGGTCTTTGCCACTGGGCTTGTATTCCCAGGTCTTGGTTGATATCTCATTTGATTGTTCCAATCAGCTTGGCTAGGATGATTTCTACCATTCTCATCATATGGCTTTCTTTGCTGAAATCTTTGGGCTTTTGGTAGTTCTATTTGATTTCACAGAATATTTTCTGTTTGGAGCCCGCTGATGGACTCTTCTGAATTTTATTTCAGCTATCCTCTCAGCATGCTCTGCGTTGGCTTTTTGCCTTTACCTTTGTATCATTGGCCAACATGGTTGTGATTGTGTTTGTGAGTAGGAGTGGGTGCAATATATGGTGCTTTGGATTTTTGTTCTCCCTCATTACTTGAGGATAATTTTTCCATTACCACTCTTGGAGTTTAGGCATGCACAAAGGAATTAAATCCTATGCATGTCTTATCTCCACTTTCCTTTTGTATCATTATAAGTTCATCCAATGATTTAGATGCCTTAGTGAATGATGCAATCACAATTTTCAAATCGTTTTCCCTCTTTCTTCATTGCATGACTAAGTCGACTTGGATCTTAGCTATTTCAGCCTTTAGCTCTGTGTTCTCAGCAGCTATGTGACTTATAGTACTCAACTCCTTAGTCAGCTATGAGTTTTGGCTTTTGAGCTGGCTGTTTTCTTCATTTAAAAGTGTGTGAGAGGTTTTTACATGCTCAAAATCTTTCATCATTTTGCCTAATGAATCATAAAGATCAGTGGATGATGAGGTATTTGTGTCACTATCACTATCATCAGAATTAGAATAAGACGAGGTATAATGTACCTCATCTTCCTATTATTTGGCCATGAGGCATATCAAAGCCTCATCTTCTGTGTCAGAGGAGTAATCAGCTTCAATGCTCAACTGATTCTTTGCACTTGGCTATGTCCGATGTTTCAGCAGCCAACATGGCTTTCTTCTTTTCTTGTCTCATCTCTCTAAAGACTTTTCTTTCTTTCTCATTCATGTATTTGTTGACTGGTGGATAGTGACAAATCAACAAAAAATGTCCTGGTTATCTCTGATTTAACGCAGTTTTTAGCTTTCTCGAAGTCACTCTTTCAACTCTTTAATTATCAACTATCTCATTGTTAGGAAATTTATTATTAGATTTTGATGATACCATGTAAAACTTAACGGGAAGTTGTCACCCCATTTTTCTTGTATCTCTATTTTGTAATAGATAGGACTACATGAGCTGAGTGAAGTCAGCTATGCTGAAGAATACAAGAGTCAACTGAAGACTGAAGTGAAGACCCAACTATGTGTTAGCTGAGTGTAGTCAAGATGGAAGATACATACTCGATTGAAGAAGAGATCCAGTTGTGGGACAACTGAGTAAAAGATGAAGTAAGTGATCCAAGTCGATTAAGAGCCAAGTCGCGATTGAACTGACAGTTGAGTTATTCCTAAAAGGTTGGAGCAGACTCAAGTCAAAGGGGTAAAGGCAGTTGTCAAGCCAAGTCGACTGATATTAATCTATTGCACAAAAGTTAAGGATATTACTTAAATTAGTAATACATCCATGATACCATGTCTAAAGGTGCTCATCTCAGAAGCGTGCAAATGGAATAAACCAATAGGAAGCACCAAGCTTGTGTCGATCCGAAAAACCGCAAACATCATTTAATACGAGGAAATGCCACCATCACAAGCCCAAACCCGCCATAGTTGAAAAACCACGCTGTGAACGGACAAATGAAGATAGAAAAAGATACAACCTTGACAATGTTGCCAAGGACATCCTCTACAAAACCTTGGACAAGGTTATGTTCAATAAAGTCAAATCATGCAAATCAGCCAAAGAAATCTGGGATAAGCTAACCCCGATTTGTGAAGGATCAGAACATATCAAAGAGAATAAATTAACTATTGTTGTTCAAAAAATTGAAAATTTCAAAATGCTTGCGGTGAGAGTTTGGATCAATGGATGCCGATTCATAGAGATTACAAATGAGCTTTCAGCTATTGGGAAGGAGTACACTCAAAAGGAGATGTGCATGAAAATCTTAAGAGCCCTCCCAGCTGAGTGGGAAATGAATGTCATGGCCCTGAGACACTCCATGGACCTCTATAAAACATCAAATCATGAGATGTTCTCAGATCTCAAAGCTTATGAGTTTGAGCTGAGAAGAAAAGAGCAAGAGGAGACAGATGTGCCCAAGATAGCCGCATGACCTTTGTTATCGAGTGAAGGGAAGAAAAGTGAGCAAAAGAACAATTGACCAGGAGGAAATTGTTCTCATGGTTAAAAAGCTCAACAAGTTCTTCAATAAGAACTACAAAAGAAACAAGGGTGAAACCTCCAGAAGACATTCAACACCTTCCAAAGCAAGGGAGGACAGGCCACCCAAGAGAGCTGATCATCAAAGAGCTGACTACCAGAGAGCTGATATGCAGAGATATGAAAACATGTGTTGGAACTGCAGACAACTAGGACACTTTGTTGTTGACTGTTCTTATCCACTAGTCAACAAATACAGAAATGAAGAGGAAAGAAGAGTCTTCAGAGAAAGAAGACAAGAAAATAAGAAATCCATGTTGGTTGCTGAGACTGCAGAACCAGCCAAGTGCAAAGAACCAGTAGACTCAAATAGTAGTGAAACGGACTACTCAAGTGACACTGAGGAAGAGGCCTTGATCTGCCTCATGGACAAAGAACAAGATCAAGAATATGAGGTACACTCTAACTCATCTCATTCTGATTCAAGTGACAGTGATAGTGACACAAACACTTCCTCACACACACTTTTAAATGAGGAAAACAACCAGCTAAAATGCCAAAACTCACAGCTAACTAAGGAACTGAGTACTCTAAGTCAAATAGTTGATGATAATACAAAGCTGAAGGCTGAAATTGCTAAGATCCAAGCAGAGTTAGCTGCTACTGAAAAGAGAGAGAAAGATCTAAAAAATGTGATAACATTTACAAAAGCATTCAAATCATTGGATGAACTAATAATTAGACAAAAAGTGTGTGGAGACAAGACAAGCATATGATTAAATTCCATTGTGCATGCTCAAGCTCCTAAAGTGATTTTGGAAAAAAGGATCCTCAAGTAATGAGGGAGTCCAAAAACCCAAAACACCATATGTTGCACCCACACACACACTAAAATACAATCACAATCATACTGACCATGGATACAAAAGTAAAGGAAAGAAGCCAGTAGAGTATGCTGAAAGGACACCTGAAAAGAAATTTAGAAAAGTCTATCAGCAAACTCCAAATAGAAAATACTGTGAAAGCTAAACAGAGCTACCAAAACCCCAAAGATTTCAAAGCAAAGAAATTCATATGATGGGAATGGTAAAAAATATCCAAACCAATCTGATTGGAACAACCAAGTGAAATATCACCAAGACCTATGGGATACAAGCCAAAATGGAAAAGACCTCAACCTCAAGAAAGGTCATTCCCTGTGCAAAAGAGTTATTATCGACACTTATGCACCCAGGCACAAAACCCATCAAGCACAAAAATTACACTACTACCCCAAGCAAGCAAATGCTAAAACAAATACACAGCATACATACAAAAGAGATAGCTCTATGATCCTAAAAAACCCCAAGCAATTTGCTAATATGCACTATGATTATGGAACCGATAGATGTCAACCTCTTGAGTCGATCATCCTGCCATAGGTTGGTTGGAACATCTTATAACACTAACCCCAAGACCTAAGCAATTATGGGTAACTACAAACTAATTTCCTTGATTACGGTGTTCAAGGAATAGTGAGTGCCAAGGAACCTGGTACATGGATAGTGGTTGTTCCAGGCATATGACAGGAATAAGAAAAATCTGTCAAAATTCAAGGAAATCAAAGGTGCTAAAGTCATATTTGGAGGAAATGAAGCTCCGGGGAGATCAAAGCGCGCAGTTCCATAAAGAAAAATGGATGGAGATCACGAGATGTTGCATATGGTGAATGTCTCAATTTCAATCTACTAAGATCACCAACTCGTGGCAAAGGCTATAATGTGGGATTCAATATGGGAGTTTGTCAAATCCAATATGTCAATCAAATTAAATTGTGCAACAAGGAACAAGGCGAGAAAAACATGTATGTAGTGGATTGGTCAATTGCTACACCAAGCACATGTCTCATAGCAAGGTGTGTGTGAATCAAGGTGGTACGTGGCACAAAAGTTGAGTCACCTAAACTTCAAGACAATCAACAAGCTTGCCGAAGTTATCTTGTGGAAGGATTTCTGACTCAAGATACAAGAAACAAAACATTTGTGATGCATGCCATATGGAAAAGCAAATCAAGTCATCCTTGAGTTAAGCCAAGTCTTCTTCAACAAGGATACTACATCGTTTGCTTATGGACTTATTTGGTCTGTTGAGCGATTAGCATCAGTGGAAAGAAATACACCTTAGTGGTGGTGGATGATTATTCAAGATATACATGGACTATCTTCATGTGTAAAAAAAGGAAACACTGCAGAAATTGCCTCAGCTGATGAGAAGAGTTCAAAATGAAAAGAGTCAAACCATTATAAAGATAAGATCTGACAGGGGAACTGAGTTTGTCAATGGGATTATAACTCAGTATGTGTTGAAAATGGTAGTGCTCATGAGTTGTCAGCTACAAGTACTCCATAGCGAGAATGGAGTAATTTGAAAGAAGAAACATAACTCTCAAGGAAGGTCTTTGCTAGGACAATGTTAGCGGTCGGATGCCTTAAGAGATTTTTTGTCAATAAATACAAACGCATGCTATACTCAGAATAGATGCATGATCAATAGGCAATTGACTAAGACTCCCTATGATATTTGGACAAGGAGAAAGCTAAATGTTGGATACTTCAAGATATTTAGATGTAAGTGCTTCATCCACAACAATGGCAAGGATAACTTGAAAGCTTTTGATGCTAAAGTGATGAATGTATGTTTTTGGGATACTCATTTGAAAGTAAAGCCTATAAAGTGCTAAACAAGAGGACTCGGTCACAAAAGAGTATATCCATGTGGTATTTGATGAGCCAAATGTAAATGGAGAATACATAGATGAGTTAGTGAGAAGAAAAATCAAAACTATGCGAAGAATCCGTATGTTGATGCATATGTGAGAGCACTCAACCCCACGAAGATGATGAGATAGTGAATCTCAAAGAGACAAGGTTGGAAGGTCTGCACGGTGAATGATGATGAAGAAGTTGTTCAAGACAACTTAGTTGCAAGACGGTGAATCCAACGAGTCTTACTCCAACCGGATGTGAGATAGCCGAGAGACCACCCACCGAGTTAATCATTTGAGATGTAAGAGATGGAATAAGAATCGAGAGCTCAACATGAAGCTATGTTTACTTGTTTTATTTCCCAGATAGAGCCTAAAGATATATCTCAAGCATTGGGTGATACACATTAGATTCAGACTATGCAAGAAGAGTGAATGGGTTTGAACGAAACAAAGTATGAGAATTAGTTCAAAGACCTACTCACCAAAATATCATTGGTACTAAGTGGGTATTCAGAACAAGATGAATGAGGAAGGATCGTAGTTAGAAATAAAGCAAGATTGGTAGCCAAAGGGTATTGCCAAAGAGGAAGGTATATATTTTGTGAAACCTTTGCCCATGTTGCTAAATTGGACGCATAAGGATGTTTCTTACTTATGTTGCACACAAGAACTTTTGTATATAAAATTGATGTGAAAAATGCATTTCTAAAAGGACTTTTAGAAGAAGAAGTTTATGTTGAACAACCTCCAGGTTTTGAGCGTAAAACTATTGGAGATAAAGTCTACAAGCTCAAAAAGCATTATATGGATTGAAACAAGCACCAAGAGCATGGTATGACACATTGTCACAATTTCTAATTGACAATGGATTCACTAAAGGAAAAGTTGATAGAACACTTTTCATAATTCAAGATGGAGAGAATATACTGCTTGTTCAAATATATGTGGATGATATCATCTTCGGATCCACAAATAAAGAGATGCGTGACAAGTTCTCACACCTCATGCAAGGGAAGTTTGAAATGAGCATGATGGGAGAGCCGACTTTCTTTTAGGACTTCAAGTCAAGCAAATGAAGGATGGAACCTTCATAAGTCAAACCAAATATACCAGACATTTAATGAAGAAATTTGGTGTGGAAGAAAAGTCATCAGTACTTCAATCAAGATGAATATAGATGTAGATGACAAAGTTGTTGATCAAACTAGATATAGAGCTTTCATTGGATCATTGCTCTATTTAACAGCAAGTAGACCAGACATCACTTTTGTTGTAGGTGTATGTGCTAGATTTCAATCTGCACCAACAGAGAGTCACATGACTGCAGCTAAGAGAATCCTATGGTATTTGAAGGGATGCCAAGAAGTTGGCTTATGGTATCCAAAGGATGGAGGATTCAAGCTGGCAGGCTACTTAGACTCAGACTATGCTGGATATAGAGTGGACAGGAAGAGTAGTTCAAGTACTTGTCAAATGCTTTGAAATAGATTGGTTTCTTGGTTCAGCAAGAAACAAAACTCAATAGCTACATCTACAAACAAGTAGTACATAGTACATAGTCAGCGTGATTGTCCCAAGTACTCTGGATGAGACAACAACTGAGAGACTATGATATTGAAGAAAAAGAAATTCCAATTATGTG
This sequence comes from Rehmannia glutinosa, assembly GCA_016081115.2. Classification (NCBI taxonomy): domain Eukaryota; kingdom Viridiplantae; phylum Streptophyta; class Magnoliopsida; order Lamiales; family Orobanchaceae; genus Rehmannia; species Rehmannia glutinosa. The sequence continues at coordinate 28,686,581 of CM071927.1, read as the reverse complement.
TGATAATACAAGTGTTATTGCATTACTCAGAATCCAGTGTTGCACTCAAGAATAAAGCACATTGATCAGATATCATTTTATAAGAGATCATGTTGAAAAGAAAGACATCACTTGGAATACATTTCAACCGGGAGCAAGGCCATTGATATATTCACTAAGCCTCTATGTGAATCAATATTTGAAGAGCTTAAGAATGAGCTAGGTCTAATTGAGATTAGTTAGGAGACTCAGAAGACTCAATCAGCCGAGACCAAGAAGAGAGAAATGAAATTAGCGAGTTTCATTTTCCAGCCAAGTGGAACAACCAAGATGAGAAATCAACTGTATCGAGTTAGCTGACAACTGAGTAATCATATGTGAAGAGAGAAGCAGAGTTGAGTCACTTTCGGACAATAGCTAAGTTATTTATGAGCTAAGTGACAATATAATGTCGTTTTCTGCGAGCGGGAAAGTTTTTGGACATTACGTCAGCATAATAATGATGTCAGTACAAAAGCTGCACATGTTTTGCCTATGATTGGATATAAATGTTGTTGCATTTAATGCGGGGAAATTAATGCAGTTTCAAAGGTTAAATCTTGACCATTAATTTTGATCAAACTTTTCAAATTCTAAAAATCGTCCTCTCACGTCCCTTAAAACCAAAAACCCATATTCTCTCTCCTCACAACACTCTCGTCTTCAACAAGCAAAAGCAAGTTTTTCTCTCTGCAAAAGTTCTAAAAACCCTGGTTCTTCAAATAAATGTTTTTGCTTATTTTACCGGTTATTTTTCAAGAAAATGTATGTCTCATACGACTTTGTTAAAATGTCTGAGAAGATCCATTCTGGATCAACTGTGGACTTCGAGGGTATGCTGAAACAAGGAGCTAATAAGGCCCTAGTTAAGAACATCGCTGATAAGATAGAGAAGTTTGGTCTGAGGGACTTTCTCACGATGGAGTTCTCCCATACTTACTCTGAAGAAGTAGCCATGTTCTACGTGAATGTGGAGGTTCACAATGGGGAGATTCGATCATCTGTCCATAGCAAAGACATCAAAATCACTGTTGCGGACCTAGTTGAGTACTGCAACCTGCCTTCAGAGGGATTGAAGGAAATAACTTAGAAAGACATCAACTTAGCTGCTGCTTGGAAGGAGATTGCCAAGCCTGAGTTAGCTCAGGCGTTTGTTTTACATGACCAAAAAGGCCTTGATCAAAGAATATTACCATAAGTTGATGGACATTGTGTCCAAGTGCATTGATATGAAGTTCGGCAACTTTTATCACTTGTCTCGAGCTAAGTTGGTCATGATGGCTGCGATCATGGAGGAGAAGAAGGTTAAGCTGGTGAGTTTATTTTCACCGATATGTCGAATGTGCCTCTCAAGACCATTACTTGATGATGGTCATTTTGAGGCTCATTTGGATATGGCCAGTGATTGGCCATCTTATGGAGATGAAGGAATTGTCTTTAGTCATGGAAAACATTTCATGTCAACAAGAAGATGTTCAAGGCTAATCTTTCTCGCGCTCGAGGCAAGCACATGCACTAAGAGCTAACACCACGATGGTGAATGGTGATCCAATTCCGGAAGACACACCGCAAATTGCCCCACTCGTTCTCATGCCGACTCGAAGAGAAGAGAGTCTGCTGCACTAAGAAGGCTCCCGCCCCCGCAGATTAGTCCCAAGAAAGCTTCGTTAGATAAATGTTTTTATCATGATTTTGATGATTATGTTCGATTTTGTTCAAATATGTTTTCAAACCAAAACTATGTCCCTAAATGTTGTCTAAATATTTCCGATCAACTTAAAATGTTTTTACTATTTTTCTGAGTATTTCTTGAAGTTTATTTTAAATAAAACATTGGACAACATATTTGTTTCAGTTTCGACGGTCGCCCTATAGGGCAACCCGTACTGAGTTGAGTGAGAAACAGAAAATGGGATGTAAGAAAAACAGCGGGCGACGGTCGACCGGGTGGGCGGCCGGGTGTGGTCGACCGGTCGACCGGCGGGCGACTGCACCTGCAAGTTGGATTTTTGTTCCGACTTCTCTGTTTCGTAAAATCGTCTAGTGGCAACCGAGTCACGACTAAGGCGGCGACCGGTCGCACCCACCTTCAACCGGTCCCCCTGTGTAAAAATTCGCAGAATTCAATTTCAATCTTATCTCTCGCGCGACCTGGTCGAACCCCATGTTTATCAAAGAAACTATCATTGCGTTTTGAGACAACTTTTCCCTATTTTGTGGGATTGATTTCTAACACTATATTGATCATTTTAAATGGTTTCTTTTTGCAAAGCAAATCACTCCCCAAGGAGGAGCCAATGTCCTGGAAATGAAAGCCAAGTCCTCTCCTATAAATAGAGGCTTCATTCAAGCAACAAGATACAACAAACAATATACAAGCAAAGAGCATTTGAGCAAACACTTTCATATATCTTGTTGTATTAGCCTAAGCACTTTCACTTGCACAAATTTGAGGTCTAGGCTTTCAATTCTTGATTACACTTGTACTCATATTGTATCAATCATTATTGAGTTGTAATCTTGATTTTGGTCATCATTCAACACAAGACATCCTTGTGAGTATTCTTGTGGTAAGAATACACTTGGGTGATCTAGGTGATAGGTGTTTGAAGGTTGTGGTAATCTTCAAAGGTGTTGTAAGAGGGTTGTGGTAATCCTCAAGGTGGTGAAAGAGGGTTGTGGTAATCCTCAAGGTGTTGTATTAATTTTTGGTAAATTAATAAAATCTTTTTTTCTTTTTGAAATCCATCCCTGAGATATCTTTGGGGTGGTAGAGGATTAGGCCCTAGGTGGGTTGAACCTCTTTAAATCAACGAGTGTTGTTTATTTTCCGCATTTACATTCTTGTTATTTACTCGTTGTTTCGAAAAAAGAGGGTGATTTGCGAAAAATCGGGATAATCTATTCACCCCCTCTAGATTATCGTGAGCCACTTGGACTAACAAGTGGTATCAAAGCCAAACTCTTTGGCTAGCTCGTTCCGAGTAAAGAGGAAAGATCCATGGCTACAAATGATGCTCATCTCACTATCGGCGCCTCCACCAATAAGCCACCACTATTCGACGCCAACAACTACGCATTTTGGAAAGACCGTATGGAGTGCTTCCTACAAGGTTGCGGGTTCGACATTTGGAATGTGGTCATTGAAGGAGTTGATCAACCAACAAAGAAATCGGAGGATGGCAGCTTGGCTCCTAAACCTTTCAAGGAGTTTGATGAAAATGACAAAAAGGCTTTCTCTAAATGGTAAGGCCTTAAATATTTTGCATTGTTCTCTTACCGCCACCGAGTACAATCGCATAAGAGGCATAAGGTCGACACATGAGGTTTGGGAAAAATTGGAGACAATCTATGAAGGGACTAAGAAAGTCAAGCAAGCAAGAAAGACCATGCTTGTTAAAGACTTCAAAACTTTAACATGTATGATGGGGAAAGCATCTCCAAGATGGTGGAAAGGCTTGACAATATTGCCAATCCTCTTGTGGCCCTCGGCAAAGTCATCTCCGAAGAAGACAAGGTGACCAAGGTACTAAATGCACTTCCCGGCTCATGGTCCGAAAAAGTAACGGCAATCACGGAGGCACAAAATCTTGAGACACTCAAGTTTGATGAGCTTATTGGAAACCTACTCATCTATGAAGTCTATCTCAAGGAGAGGAAAAATTCCAAACCATCCACAAATCAATCGGGTATGCAAATTATTCCTAAAGGTCTTGTTTCTTCTTCTAATAATGCATACTATGATAATGATGATGATGAGGAGGAGACGGACGCACTTGTTCGAAAATTTGCAAAATTTGTGAATAAAAATAAAGCAAGAAAACCAAGAGATAATGCTTGCTTTAAATGCAGAAAACCCGGGCACTTCATTGCCGATTGCGGCAAGCTCGATGAAGAGGAGCAAAAGAAAAGGAAGCCTTTCACGAAAAAGAAGGCTCTAAATACGGAAGTCAAAACATGGGATGAACTACTCGAAACAACCGATGAGGAAGGAGAAACCGAACACGGTCTCATGGCTATAGACGATGAAAACAATGAGGTACACTCAAAATTCTTCTACTTCCTCCATAGTTGATGACTTGCAATGTGATTTTGATGAATTGCAAATTGAGTTTCAAAATTTAATCGTTAAATACAAAAATTTGAAAAAGAAGCATAAGGACATTAAGGTTGAAAAGGAAAAATTATTTATCTCTTATGAATCTCTAGACAAAGCTCATGCTCTTACTCTTACTAGAATTCATTCTCTTGAAACCGAAAAGGAATTGCTCACAAAAGATATTGAATGTTTGAAAAATGATGTGCATCGTTTCAACATAAGTACGGATAAAGTCACAAAAATTTTAGATGCACAAAGAGGTGAGCATTCCAAATCGGGACTTGGTTATAAGCCATTTCAAAGTGTTTTTAAGAAAAATAACCAAGGTCCGACTTTTGTACGTGCTAATAATTATAATACTCCTACTTGTTTTTATTGTGGCAAAGTTGGACATTATGCTAATAATTGCAAATTGAGAAATAGCTCAAGACATGTTTGGATACCCAAAGGTCTCAAGACTAACCCCCATGGACCCCAAAATTATAGGGTACCTAAAAGAAATTCTTTTGTAGGTAATAGGGGCTATAACCACAATGGAAGATTCAAAATGGCTCGTGGACAGCGGATGTTCATGCCATATGACCGGGAGGAGAGAACTTTTTACCAACATCAAGCTCCAAGAAGAGGGTATGGTCATGTTCGGCAATGGCAAAGGAAAAATTCTTGGAAATGGAGAAATTGGTAACTCTTCTTTCTCTCGTAGTAATGTTCTATTAGTTGAAGGGCTTAAGTTTAATTTGATAAGTGTTAGCCACTTTGTGATTCAAAATATGATGTTTCCTTTAATAAAGAAAAATGCCTTATTCTTAAAAATGGTGAAATTATTTGTGAAGCAAATAGAAAAGGCAATCTTTACAAAATTTGTACAAGTGATTTGGTTAGTCAAAATGTTTCTTGTTTAGTCGCCAATAATGATTTAACTAGTTTATGGCATAGGCGACTTGGACATGTTGGATACAAGAATTTGAAAAATATTTACAAAAACCAACATGTGAAAGGACTACCCAAATTGAATTTTGAAAATCTTGGCTTATGTGACACTTGTCAAAAGAACAAATTAGTTAAAAGTAGTTTTAAGCCCAAAAATGAAATTTCCACAACCAAACCTCTACAAATGCTTCACCTTGATTTGTACGGGGGACATTGGTACGGCTAGTCTAAGTGAAAAACATTACACTTTTGTTATAGTCGATGATTTTTCGAGATATACTTGGGCTCTTTTTCTTACCAATAAAAACGATGCCGTTAATGAGTTTGTTAAGTTGTGTAGACTTATTGAGAATGAAAATAAAATACTATCAAGTCTATTCAAGCGATCGAGGTGGAGAATTTGACGGTGAATTTAGAGTATTTTGTGAAACAAAAGGATATGCTCATAATTTCTCGGCTCCAAGGACACCTCAACAAAATGGAGTAGCCGAACGGAAAAATCGGACATTACAAGAAATGAGTCGGTCCATGCTCAATGAATTTTCACTTCCAAAGTATTTTTGGGCCGAAAGCCGTAAGTACCGCTTGCTATGTCATTAATCGAGTTTATATTCGTCCTAAAATGAATAAAACTCCATATGAGCTTTGGAAAGGAGAACTCCAAATATTAGTTATTTCAAGATATTTGGTTGTAAATGCTTTATTTTGAATACCAAGGATCAATTAGACAAACTTGATCCTAAGGCCGATGAAGGGATATTTATGGGATATTCAACAAAAAGCAAAGCATATCGGGTTTACAATAAGACTAGTGGAGTTGTTGAAGAATCCATCCATGTTAAATTCAATGAAGCTTCGGAGTTAAAAGAATTCCTAATGATGAAAGTGATGAGGAGGATATTATTGAATAAATTGTTCAAATTGATGATCAACCGTCTACATCGAATGATCAACCATCCACTTCAAATGGTTCTCAAGAAGATAGAGGTGATATCTCGGATCTTCCCGTTGCATTGAAATTTAAGGGAGATCACCCAAAAGATCTTATTATTGGTGATCCCCTTGACAAAGTGATGACTCGGAGAAAATTTGCCGAGAAAGCTCTTATTTCTCAAAAAGAACCTAAAAATGCTAAAGAAGCTATTGAGGATGAGGATTGGTTTCTAGAGATGCAAGAGGAGTTGAATCAATTTGAAAGAAATGATGTATGGGAATTGGTACCTTGTCCTCCTTCTCAAACCATTATTGGCACAAAATGGGTTTTTCGGAACAAACTTGATGATCAAGGCAACATTGTTCGAAATAAGGCAAGGTTAGTAGCTCAAGGGTATTGTCAAGAAGAAGGTATTGACTATGATGAAACTTTTGCACCGTAGCACGTTTAGAAGCTATTCGTATTTTGCTTGCCTATTCTTGCTTTAAAAATTTCAAACTTTACCAAATGGATGTTAAATCCGCCTTCTTAAATGGTATTATTCAAGAAGAAGTCTATGTAAAACAACCTCCAGGGGTTTGAAAATTTTTCTAGGCCTAATGATGTTTATAAACTTAAAAGGCCTTGTATGGTTTAAAACAAGCACCCCGTGCATGGTATGATAGACTTAGTTCTTTTCTTTTACAAAATGGTTTTATAAGAGGTAAAGTTGATACAACTCTATTTGTTTTTTAAAAAGGGCAAGATTGTTCTTGTGCAAATATATGTTGATGATATTATCTTTGGTGCTACTAATGATTCTTTGTGCAAGAAATTTTCTAAGTTAATGCAAGGAGAATTCGAGATGAGTATGATGGGGAGCTTAACTTCTTTCTTGGACTTCAAATTAAGCAATGTCAAGAAGGTATTTATATTTCGCAATCAAAGTATACAAAAGAACTTTTGAAAAAGTTCGGCATTGAAGAAGGAAGAATCGTCTCTACTCCTATGGCAACAAATGTCAAAATTGACAAAGATGAGAAAGGCAAGTCCGTGGATGAATCAAAATATCGAGGTATGATTGGTAGTTTACTTTATTTAACCGCTAGTAGACCGGACATTCTTCATCTTTGTATGCCTATGTGCTCGTTTTCAAAGCAATCCTAAAGAATCTCACATGAGTGCCGTCAAAAGGATTTTTCGATATTTAAAAGGCACCATTCAATATGGTTTATTTTATCCAAAGAATGAAAATTTTTCTCTTAAAGGTTATAGTGATTCGGACTATGCGGGAAATATTGATGATCGGAAAAGTACTTAGGATCATGTCAATTTTTAGCGATTGCCTAGTTTCTTGGTTTTCAAAGAAGCAAAACTGTTTTCTCTTTCAACGGCCGGCTTCGAATATATTTCCGCCGCATTTTGTTGTACTCAACTACTATGGATGAAACAAACCTTAGCGGATTACAAATGCTCTTTTGAAAATGTACCTATCTTTTGTGATAATATATCCGCTATAAATATTGCTCAAAACCCGGTTCATCATAATCGTACTAAACATATTGAGATTCGACATCATTTTCTAAGGGATTGTGTTTCAAAACGTAAAATTGAGATATCCTTTGTACCATCTCAAGATCAATTAGCGGATATTTTCACAAAACCGCTATCTTCCGAGACTTTTTCATCAATACGAGCTCGGTTAGGCATAATGCATATTGAATGAAGCTTACGTTTGCATTTTGCACGTTTTAAAACTTAGGGGCGAAAAATCGGATTTTTGGTTGAAAATTCGGATTTTGAAAAAGCGACAAAACAAGTGGGGTGAAGGAGTTGAGGGCAACCGTCGCCCCTCAACCTCGACCGGTCGCCCTCAATCTCAACCGGTCGCCCTAAGCTATTTTTGGCTTTTAAACGTTTGTCTTGAAGATTCTTCATTTTAACAAATATTTGGCCATTTTTCGTCCCCTTTGCCAAATTCACTCAAATTTCATTCAAAAATGGATTTCATGCTTATCTTACACAACATGGACATTATATAGCATGATCATCATCATTATGCTTCACTCTTTCCGATCAAATGGTAAGAATTTCGCTTCTTTTACTCAATTGGGTGGAACCCTTGAGTTTTTCAAGTTTCTTGAAAAATTTTATGTAATTTTCGTATGAACATGATGAGCTTAGTTGTTGTGTTGTTATGTATGATGAGTGACTTGAATTGGTGTTGAATTTTTGGCTTGAACCATTTACAAAGGATATATTCAACCTCTTCCATTTTTAACGCACACAAGGTGTTCGATGATATGTCGAAATGAAAATTTCAACTTATACATGATTTTCTTGCTTTCAAACGCTTTCTATACTCATTGAGATCATGTTTTTGACAAACAACAAGCGTATGAATTCTTCATATTATATTTCTCCCATATTCTTGGATTATTATGCTTTAATTGATCAACGGTTAATAAACCGTCCCTTTGGCGCACTTTGATATTATTGTATGGTGTTTTCACCATTCTAACATTCTTTTTGATGATTCCAAAGGGGAGAAACAGGATATTGGCTTGGCTCGTTAGCTCAAGAGAAGCTAATAAAAGCTCGTAATAAGTATTGTGGACTCTAATACCTAGTCCATGGCTTGAACTTTGGACTCGAATGAAATTGACTATAAGTTTTGTGACAGGGGAGCTTTAGCTCATGATACAATCTCTATAAGCTTGTTATAGCTTGTGCTTCTTACTTATAATAATCGTTTGTTGATATGCTCATAAATAGGGGAGCTTTGTATGAAATACTTCTAACGGATAGTTTACTTGTAAAACCGAAAATTTTATTTGGTTTTAAAATCGTCCTCAAGAAAATTGTTTTGGTTTGTAATCATCAAAAGGGGAGTTTGTTAGATAAATGTTTTTATCATGATTTTGATGATTATGTTCGATTTTGTTCAAATATGTTTTCAAACCAAAACTATGTCCCTAAATGTTGTCTAAATATTTCCGATCAACTTAAAATGTTTTTACTTTTTTTTTTTTGGAGTATTTCTTGAAGTTTATTTTCAATAAAACATTGGACAACATATTTGTTTTCAGCTCGCTGGTCGCCCTATAGGGCAACCCGCACTGAGTTGAGCCGAGAAACAGAAAATGGGACGTAAGAAAACAGGCGGGCGGCCACGGCCGACCGGGTGGGCGACGGTGTGGTCGACCGTCGGCCGTGGCGACCTGTGCACTGCAAGTTGGATTTTGTTCCGACTTCTCTGTTTCGTAAAATCGCGTCTAGTGGCAAGTCACACTAAAGCGACACGGTCGCACCCCTTCGACCGGTCCCCTGTGTAAAAATTCGCGAGAATTCAATTTCAATCTTATCTCTGCGCTGACGGTCGAACCCCATGTTTATCAAAGAAACTATCCGTTGCGTTTTGGACAACTTTTCCCTATTTTGTGGGATTGATTTCTAACAGCTATATTGATCATTTTAAATGGTTTCTTTTGCAAGCAAATCACTCCCCGAGGAGGAGCCAATGTCCGGAAATGAAAGCCAAGTCCTCTCCTATAAATAGAGGCTTCATTCAAGCAACAAGATACAACAAACAATATACAAGCAAAGAGCATTTGAGCAAACACTTTCATATATCTTGTTGTATTAGCCTAAGCACTTTCACTTGCACAAATTTGAGGTCTAGGCTTTCAATTCTTGATTACACTTGTACTCATATTGTATCAATCATTATTGAGTTGTAATCTTGATTTTGGTCATCATTCAACACAAGACATCCTTGTGAGTATTCTTGTGGTAAGAATACACTTGGGTGATCTAGGTGATAGGTGTTTGAAGGTTGTGGTAATCTTCAAAGGTGTTGTAAGAGGGTTGTGGTAATCCTCAAGGTGGTGAAAGAGGTTGTGGTAATCCTCAAGGTGTTGTATTAATTTTTGGTAAATTAATAAAATCTTTTTTTCTTTTTGAAATCCATCCCAGGAGATCTTTGGGGTGGTAGAGGATTAGGCCCTAGGTGGGTTGAACCTCTTTAAATCAACGAGTGTTGTTTATTTTCCGCATTTACATTCTTGTTATTTACTCGTTGTTTTGAAAAAGAGGGTGATTTGCGAAAAATCGGGATAATCTATTCACCCCCTACAGATTATCGTAGCCACTTGGACTAACAAGCACCGCCCCAAAACCAAGTCCACTCAAGCTCCCGCCCCGTAGCCGATCCGAAGTTGCATCTGCCCATGCAGCTAAGACTAAGAAGGAACCCTTAGTACCTTCTCTAGTTGTGAAGAAGCGACGCCTTCGGCCGTGTTTAGAAAGAAAAGCGGCTGCGTCCAAGAAGCGGAATTAACCGGAGAAAAGGCTTTTACCTTCGATGAGCACGAAAACATGGAGCCGTAAATTCCTCTGGTTCCAACCAAAAGAAGAAGACTATTTAAGAAGTCGTAGTTAGAGAAAGTTGAGTCCGGCACTCAGCCTGCACAAGAGACTGGTGAAACTCAGGAAGAGCAGTCAAAGGAAATTGTTGGTGGTGATGTGGTCACCATGGAGGTGAAGAAGACTGTTGATATGAATCAGCAGACTGTTGAAGACCCAGCTATTCAAGAGACAGCTGTGGAAGAACATGGAGTTGAGACAGTTGAGCACACTGAAGAAACATATGTTCAATCCCCTCAGACAGATGCAAGAGAACCTGAGGAGGAACATGTTCCACTAGCTAATATTCATGAAGAAGATGATGATGATGTAGTTATGTTATCTCCTGTCTATCCTGATATCCAGGAGAGATTGAGGGTATGGAGGATATGAAAACTGAGTTACTCAAGATATTATGTTTAGAGCCCATAGTTCATTAAAGAAGAGGATGAGCTCATGAGTTTCTTGGGTGCCATAGCTATCAGCTCTGCCCTTGATCCCGATTTTTGTATGACAATTCTCTATCAAAGGAAAGATGAAGAGAAACAAAGGGCATCGGAGAAGCCAAAGGCCATTGAAGAATCAAAAAGGCCTCATTCATGTGTCTTTACCGATGCACTGAAAAGCCCGGAACCAACCGACAAAGATGATAGTGACATAGAGGAGATCGACTTTGGGCAAAGCAGAGAAAATCGAGTTCCAAGCAAGCCATCAAAGAATCAAAAGATATGCACGAGCAACAAATGAACAGGGGACCTGGGGAATCCTCATCTTTCATGATTACCCCAGTCCTGACATAATGGAGATGGTGAAGAACATCCAAGCAACCACATCTCATGTGCACTTAAAAGAGGATGGCACCAGGAAAATTGGCGATGAAGCTAAGGGTGGTGAAGAAGCGGGCACCTTAGCCAAGCCAACTCCTGCAAAAGGTGTTGAGACACCTACCCACATGACTGGTCACTCAAAGGGAATCACAACCGAGTCTCAGGTGTTGAGTAACCCCACTACTCATGACTCAGCTGGTGCGTCAGCTGAGGGGGAAACTCTCACCACCACAGCTAGGTCGGAAGATGTTGTAGGAGACCAATCAATGAAGTTTGAAAGTGAAGGAGAGAATCAAATTTTTCGGCAGAGTGAAGTTAACGAAGCTCAGATGGTTTAGATTGTCTCAGCTGAGACTTCATCTCCGCTGACCGCAGCCGATGATGATCTTTGAAGCAACTAAGGCACAAGATGGAAACGAGGCCATGGGAATTGAGACTCATGGACTTGAAAGTGCAATCCTAGGAGTTGAGACTCGACGGATGCGATGTAGACCCCAAAGCGGCTCAAGATATCTTTGAAGGGATAAATGTCCAAGACTCTGCTGCGGTTGAGATCGCACACGGGGATGACCAAGGCCCATCGGTTGAGACTATTGAGGGTAAAGAAGGCCTAGAGGAGATTGAGACTTCCCGGGTAAGAAGAATGTTGAAAATGAACCTATTACTAATGTGGAGCCGGCCGAAGAAGAAGAAGAGAGATCGTGTCGTTCGTGATTCCCAGGAAAATATAGATATTGAATTCGGAGTCGTGACGAAGCTGAGTCCACACCAATTGACACATCCACTAAGGACACAACTGATGATGATGATGATCAGGCCTTTTGGAGCCAAGCCAGTGATAAAGTTGCTCCGATGCGATTTATATTGGTTAATGGGCCACCCCCAATGGCACCATCACACTCCAATGAAACTGATAAGTCACCTGAAGAACCGACAACCTCAAAAGGAAGCCATAATCGTCCGAGGAAATGTTAAGACAATCGAGGATCGATTAGCTCAAGAGCTAAGACAATCGCTCAAGATCTTTGATGAAGCTAAAATAGCTGAGGCACGAGAGCTGAAAACATTTTGAAGGGAAAGGCCCCACAAACTCAAGATGTGGGCATCCCTATTTTCCCTGATGAACTTTTTGCGCAATATTTTTGTTCAACGCCCAAATTCCTTTCGGTTTGGATCACTACGGAACAAGCCAGGTACAATGTCCAAGTACTCCCAGAAGAACTCCGAGCACCAGGTGAAACTATCAGGTCCTGAAAAGTTGCGTCAGGTCCCAGAAGCGTGCAAATGGAATAAAAAAATGGGAAGCACTGAGCTTGTGTCAGGTCCTAAAAAGCTACATTCATTATTTAATACGAGGAAATGTCACCATCACAAGCTGCAAATGAAGAAAAGACAAGCCAGCGAACAAGAAGTGTTATTTGAAAATAGCCTATCTCTTCAACGGACAAATTTTCAAATAAGCACTATAAAAGGCTGAGGAAGCAAGTGAGAGAAGGTTATGAATTCTATAAGATTTTACAAGCAATGAAGCAACAAAACCTGCAAATATTCTATCAAGCTTTCTAAGATATTCCTCAAGCTTAAAATCGAAAGAACTCGATCCAACACATTCAGTGAAGGAAAGAATACTTCATCAAGTTGAAGAGGAAACTGTTTAAAGAACAAAAAGGGTCTACTCTCCAAGGTTGAAGGAGTTGTAGTAAGGTACAAGGTCGAACCAGAATATTTGAGCTCATTGGAAGGCTGTGTGATCAATTCCAAGGGTTCAAAGGAAGCTGAAGTAGCAAAGCAGTTGTCTTGTGAAGCTGTTCGAGTTCGGGAGCGACTAGTTTGTGTGATCAAGGTTGACTCGGATTGAGAACTACTTTGTTACCGTGAGATCATTACTAGTGCATTCCTCTAGGAGTTAGAGAAGCGTGGATTAGAGGAATTACTCCATCCTCGAACCACTATAAAATTTGCTTGTGTCATTTTACTTACAACACTTTATTTTTCCGCATATTTTGATATTTGCTGTTTAAGTTAATACTGCTAAATCTAACTGATAATAACATTGCTAAGAACAAGTGTTAAAAACAAGTTTAAAACATGAAGGGTGATAAGTCTTCCACTAAACAAAACCAAATCAACTAAAAAGTTAAGTGTTAGTTGACCCAGCTGAGTTATACTATCAACAGCTCAGTCGAGTTTGTTGAATGGACAACTTTGCTGAAGTAAGCCAACCTAGATGTCCCCCAAGGACTTAGCTAATTTGAGTCAACTTTGTCAAAAGAATTTAAAACGGACTAAATTCGAAATTTGGTAAGGTTTATTCAACCCCCCTTGTAAACCTTACAATACACCCCTTGAGACCTACACTGATATTCAGTCATTTAACAGTCAACTCTCTTAGGTGGTCAATGTTCCCTTTCTTTGGAAGGTGCTGAGTGTCTCTTGGATGATTCACCCTTGTTTTTTTTTGTAGTTCTTATTGAAGAACTTGTGGAACCTCTTTACCATAAGGGCAATCTCCTCATGGTCAATGGCTTCTTTGGTTTCAGCTCATTTGGACTCTCCAACCATGAGTGCAATAATTGTCTTGGGTACAACTGTCTCTTCTTGTCCTTTGTTCTGAGCTCAAATTCATAAGCTTTTTAAGGTCTGAGAACAGCTCATGGTTGGATGTTCTTGTATGGTCCATTGAATGTCTCAAAGCCATCACTTTTATTTCCCACTCTTTGGGAGTGACACGAGAATTTTCATACACATTTCTTCTCGTGTATATACCTTTCCTAGAGCTGAGAGCTCATTAGTTATCTCTCTGAATCTGGCATCTAGCTGATCCAGACTTTCACATGCAAGCATTTTAAAATTTTCAAACTTTTGTACAACAATAATTAATTTATTCTCGTTAATTTGATCAAATTCTTCACAAATTAAGGTAAGTTCCTCCCATATTTCTTTATTTGTTCTATAGGATTTCACTTTGTTGAACATGGCTTTATCGAGGGTTTTATATAGAATGTCATTGGCAACATTGTCCAAGTTGTATCTTTTTCTATCCTCGTTGGTCCATTTGCATCGTGGCTTTTCTACCATAGCAAGTCTTGGTACAAAAACAGCAGCACGTGCGCCACGTGTAACAGGAGCTGCAATAGCCTCTCCTTCAGGTGCATCAGCAGCAGCCTCAGGAGCAGGAGCCCTAACAACTGTGTTCACCTTCATTATTTGTAGTGGCCCATCCTCAATGACAAACCACATTTCATCATGTAAGGTTGAAAGGTGTGCATGCATGCGTATTTTCCAGTCATCAAATTCCTCAACAGTAAATATAGGAATGCGAGTTAGATTTGCTTCCATGATAATAACTTTCTTTACAAGAAAAGCTTTAAACCTGCAAGTGTTGTTTCTTTTGAAAAAAGAATGAGATTAAGTTCAGTAAACAGTGCGGAAGGCTCAATGAACCAACCGCTCTGATACAACTTGTAGGTTCCAAGGGATGATATGTAAAGTCTAGAAGGGGTGGGGGTTGAATAAATTTTACCAACTTTTCGATTTTAGTACTTTTTATTAATTCAGAGTAGACTCAAGTTAGCTGGTCCTTGGTGGACAACTTATTTTACTTACACATCGTAGTTAGCCAATCAATGATTTCTGACCGAGTTGTTGATAGTATAACTCGATTGATTGATTAACTCTTTTAAATGTCAGTAGACTTGGTTTTTAACAGCGGAAGACTTTCACCCTTAGTTTGAAATATGTTTTTCAACACTTTTTTTAAGCTTGGTTATTATTAGTTGACTTAGCAAATTAACGAACATCAATAATAATGTGCAAGAAAGTAAGTAAATTTGAATGTAAATGGCACAAAAATTTTATAGTAGTTTGAGGATGGGGTAATTCCTCTAATCCACTCTTCTCCAACCCCTCGAGGTAATTCACTAAGTAAAGTTAACTTTGTTACAAAAGGATAGCAGTCTGAGACAACCTTGATCACACAACTGGCTTCTCCTGGGACTCAGCTTCTTCACAAGACAGTTGTCCTGCTACTTCAGCTCTTTTAAACTCTTGGATTTGTTTACACAACCCTCCAACAAGTTTAAAGCCTCTGGTTCGATTTGGAACCTTACTACACCTCCTTCATCCTTGGAGTGCAGACCCCTTGTTCTTTGAAACAAGGTTTTCCTCTTCAAGAAATTGAAGTTTTCTATCCTTCACTGATTGTGTTGGATCGATTTTCTTCGAGTTTAGGCTTGAGGATATGATTTGAATGCTTGAGAGAGTTTATGCTTTGATTGTTTGATTTCTCTCGTGTGTATCGGATTGCATAAGTATTTTCTCTCTTAAAAATCCCTGACCTTTTATAGTGGCGGTTCAAAAATGTATCCATTGAAGAGATAGATGCATTTTCAAACTCCACTCCATGTTCGTTGGCTTGTCTTGTCTTGCGACTTTGATGTAGATTGTACCTTGTATTTAATGTTCTGACTTTTCCTTAAATTCTGCAGTATTTCATGTGCATCTCATTAGCTCCTTGCTTTTTGCACTCTTTCGCAAAAATGACTTTAAGGTAGACGATCCTAACACATGCCTATTTCAGAAACATTTGACTTTGCTTGACAACGGATCTCTTCAACTTTCTTTGATCATTTTTCTTTGCATAACCCTTTGTGAGTCAACTCCACTAATCTTGGAGTGACTTTTTTGTCGATCGGTGACTAAAGACAGCTTTTTCCATCACTTGACCGAGACTTCTCTCGCACTTCACTCATTTGCCATATAACCGGGTCTTCTTCAACCTCCGGTAGAGTCATGCATTCTTCAACTTCGTCGCTTCTACTCGAAACTTACATAACTCTATCTATTACAAATTGATTTTGTAGGTGATAAGGGTCTTTTTATGCATGTTTTATGTGTATATTTGAGTAGAATTCGAGTTCTTTTATTGTTAGTTTTGTAAATTTTTGATTGTACATAGTTCACATTACTCCGAGGTGCTTTTATTGATGCAGATTGACCATTCAGGGCTAATTTTGGTGAATTTCGGACCATGGATTCATGTCAAAACATACCGGGGAGTTTAAGGATGCAAAAACCCTCGAAATCCCAAGCCAAACGCGTCATTTCGGGGCCTTTTTGGTCCAACACGGGCAGAGGGTGTTGGGCAACACGGCCGTGTTCCGCACGGAGCCAAAAACTCGAAATTTTTGCACAAAACAACCTCCAACACGGCCTGGCCGTGTTTCCCAACACGGCCGTGTCCAGAAACACGGCCTGGCCATGTTGGGAAGCACGGCCATGTCAGACTGAGTTCCTGCACAATTAAACAACATGGCCTGGCCGTGTTGGGCGACATGGTCGTGTCCGGGACCTCTTTTTGCAACTTTTCCACGTGGAAATTATGGAAAATTTCACCAAGCTTTTGACCACTTTTGTACACCTTTAACACCCTATTTTGCTGCAACATGTCCCCATATTCCCTCAATTATCATATGAATACAAGAATTCACCAACCCAACAATGAATTTGAGCATTTGTTTAATAAAGGATGACATTATTAATGTGTTCTTGCACAAAAATAATGTCTATAAAAGCCAAAAGTGTGAGTTGGGGGAATCATTCCATTCATTGTAATTCAATTCATTCATAGAGAGATTCATTGTATATTCTAAGTTTCAAAACAAAATACATTGAGAGGATAAAAGAGAGGTAGAGTTGGAAGTTGAAGAGCAATAGAGGAGAAGGCTTGGAGCTCAACATCATTGTAATCAACCAAGGAGAAAGTCTTGAATTGGTCTTGAATAAGAGCTAAGTACACCATGTTCATTTTATTCAAATCTTCTTGTGTAGTCTACTCTTTTGTCAAAGCCATGCGTAGCTAAATTTCTAGTGTTTGAATGTAATGAACTCTAGAATGAATTTGTGATTAAGGTGTGTATGTTTTTAATAAAATCTTCATGTTTTGTGTGATTCACTTATATAATGCTTTATTCATTTGGATTGATATATGCGCAATATTGATTTGAAGTTTATTTTTCATCCGGGAAATCGAGAGATTCATGGTGAAATAGAACTTATATAAGTGAAAAGAGTTGCATGCAATCCTAGATATAGGACGACATAAATCTTCCGGATTAGGGTCAAACCTAATATGGAATTTTTCACCTTGAGAAAGGGTTTAACTTAAATCGGGAATTTCTACGGTCCACATAACATGAGATTTTATTAAAAGATGATGTTTTTTTGCTTAAGGGCTTATGGTTGTATTTTTAACTTGTCAAATCACAAAAATATTCTAGAGGGATTTACATTCAAACACATTTCTATCTCTTGATTTCTTATTTTACAAATCTTCTTTCATTTTTACAATTTGTATTTTGATAATTTAGATTCTTTATTTTTCTTTTTCATCAAACAAAACTCGAAAATTTCTAGATTAGATAACAAAAATACGGTAATTATTAGTACTTACAATCCTCATGGGAATGATACTCGGTACTCAATAATCTATACTACAAAACGATAGGTGCACTTGCCTAAGGTTTTCTAGAGTAGCTTTTAAGCCATGATGGAGGTCCCGAGGGTGATAAGTAAGTTTAGAAGGGGTTGAATAGACTTTACCAACTTTTCATTTTTAGTCCTTTAATAAATTGAGTAGACTCAAGTCGGCTAAGTCTTGGTGATGACTAAGTTTACTTACACTTAGCCACTCAACAGATCTCGACCGTTTGTTGATAATATAACTCGGTGATTGAGTTAACTCTTTAAAAATACTGATTGACTTGATTTTTAACAACGGAAGACTTTCACCCTTAGTTTTGAATATGTTTTTCAACACTTGTTTAGGCTTGGTTATTATCAATCGACTTAGCAAATTAACAAACAACAATTATAATAAGCAAGAAAGTAAGTATAGTGAATGTAAAAGACACAAGCAATTTATAGTAGTTCGAGGATGTGGTAATTCCTCTAATCCACTATTCTCAAACCCTGGAGGAATCCACTAGAGTAACTTTGAATTTGTTATAAAATGGTTACAATCTAAGACATGACCTTGGTCACACAACTAGCTACTACAGGACTCGGCTTCTTCACAAGACGATTGTCATGTTACTTGACTCCTTCAAACATTGGATTTGTTCACACAGCCCTCCAACAAGTTTGAAGCCTCTGGATCGATCTGGAACCTTACTACACCTCCTTAAACCTTGGAGAGTAGACTCCTTGTTCTTGAAACAAGTTTTCCTTTTCAACAAATGAAGTTGTCTTTCTTTCACTGAATATGTTGGATCGATTTCCTTCGAGTTTAGGCTTGAGGATATGAGTTGAGTGCTTGAGAGATATTGCTTTGCTAGATTTCTTTTGTGTGTCTCATATTTGCATTAGTGTCATATCTCTAAGAATTCCTCAGGCTTTTATAGTGGTGGTTCAAAAATGTATCCGTTGAAGAGATAGATGCATTCTCAAACTCCACTTTTTAGGTTGTTGGGTTGTCCCGTCTTGCAACTTTGATGTGGACTATACCTTAAATTAGATGCTCTGCAACCTTTCCTTAAACTCTGCAGGATTTCAGGTACATCTCATTGGCTCCTTGCTTTTTGCATTCTTTCAGCAAAAAGAAACAAATTTTTAAAGTAGGAAGTCGACACATGCCTATTTCCAAGAAAAACTTGACTTTGCTTGACAAACGAATATCTCCACTTTTTTTGATCCTTTTTTCTTTGCATAACCCCTTTGTGATCAACTCTAGTGATTTTGGAATGACTTTCTTTGTCAATTAGTTGATCGAGACAACTTTTCTATCACTTGACCGATACTTGACTTTATTTCACTACCGCCATACGATTTGTGTCTTCTCTTCGATCTTCAGTCGAGTCCTGCAATCTTCAACTTGGTTGCCTCCACTCAACTTACATAGTTCTATCTATTACATGTTGCTTTACAGTTGAGTTGGGTGCCAACTTCCTAATCTAAGTTTTACATGGTATCATCAAAATCTATTACATAAATTTTCCAATAGATTTATAGTTGAATGGGGTGCCAACTTCGTAATCTAAGTTTTACATGGTATCATCAAAATCTATTACCTAACTTTCACAACATAAACTATTTTGAAGTGCGATTTGATGCAATTTGGGCAATTCAGACGGTTTTTCAAAATTTATGATCACTCCTATTAGAGAGGCTATCAGGTTACTCAAAATAGTTAAACTTCAATTTTCTTCTCGTTTTTGATTGTTAACGTCAAGTTTTTCATCTACTTTTAATTAATCGTTATTCACATTTACAAAAGAAAAAAAATAGTGACTTTCATGGCTATGAAGTGTGGACGGCTTCACAATTAGTAATCAAGAGTTAAACTTACTCTCTAGTTTCTACACTTGACTCCTTAGTTATTTTTTTAAACATAGAGACCATGATCCCGATTTAATTTATAGAAAACGACTGAATAATCTTTTTAACTCATTAGCATACCTAATTTCCATAATATGATGAAATCCCCAAATTAATTTATAGAAAATATATATCTCAACAGTATAGAGGAATGCTCGTGAACCTTGCTTGGAAAAGTTTTTGAGGTCAAAAAAGCATATTACTCAGGTCTTAAGAATATTCTTCTATTGATCTGACAGACTCATCATGTTTTTACCACTAATTCAAAAATTAGGTAATAATATTTTCCAATTTGTTTTTACCATCCAAGAGGACCAGGTCGAGGGTACTCAAAGGCAAAACATGGTCCTTTTAGAACCATTACCTCATTCTACATGAATGGCCAGATGAACTCGATACTCATAAAGTTCTTTTTAACACAATGGATCTTTGAGTTCAAATATAGAATTTACCTTATCGGTGGGTCTCATTTAAATGGATTTGAAAATTGAAAGTTGTTCTTAATCTTTGAATAACGTGCTTATTCCTAAATTTGGAAGTCAAGGGTAAAATCTTGAAAATTTTGGTCTTAGTTAATCTTGATAAATATCTCATGCGGGAACCTTCATTAATTTGGACAATGTATCTCAATGGGTCGATTTTTGCTTGGGATTTTGGTGTTATTAAAATGGTAGGTCCCAGGAGAAAATGTTTAAAAAAGATAACTTTAGAAATAATTGGCTCCAAACTGGAAAATATGGGGAGTGGCTTCTTACGAGTGATTTCGTGGCTAGCACTAAGCTAGGGAAGGTTGGAGTGCTTAATGTTGGGAGTATTGACACACAAAAAAAAAAATCGACAGAAGTAGGTTGAAAGCTCAAAAGTGGAATTTCATAACTTAAAGCTTCCAAGCATTGAACCTGGAGAGAAAGAGGGAGAGGGTTTAATGCAGAGTGAAAAATTGGGTACAATAATTCCAGATGAGAACCAATAGTTAATTGTGGCCTTTGCTACGGAATTGCTTGATCAATGTGAAGGGATTTACATATGAACATAAATTTGGAGGAACTTCGTGAATGATATGACTATTGATCATATTTTGTATGGCGGGGAGAATCGGAAGATTTGTATGAAGTGAATTGGGTTTATGTCCTTGTTGGAGTTTAACTGACCAGATCCCCTCTAAAACCAATATTCGTCAATGTCCCTTTCCGAGTAGGGGGATCAAAATCGGGGACGTATATAAGAAGTGAAGACCAGTAGAAGAAATGAATATGGCTCTCTTACATGGAATCACAAACATCAAAGCAAAGAAAAAATGGGAAGATACTCCAAAAGAGGACTAATTTTGCAGGATGAGGAAGAAGAGGGAAGTGACAAGAAAAAAATTCAGAAGTAGTACCATTGAGGTATGTGAGGAGGGTGATTGTGATATGGTGGGGATAGCCAGCTAAAAGTAGTATCACTAAGAGCTTGTTGGTGGAATTGTATAGGTTTGGGTGGACCTCTGCAATTCCACAATTGAAGGAGTCACTCGGACTCCATCTCCCGATTTTTGTTTTTTTAAGCAAAACAAAAAAAAGCTGTTATGTTTTTATTAAAACAATATGTAGAAATTTGAAGATGAGTGATAGATGGTGTATTGTGGATAATGTGGGATGGAGAGGGGGCATGCTTCTTTGTTGGCCCACACAAGTCTCTATCAAGAACTTAAGTCATAATTTTGTATTGAGGTGGAAAACGAATTTGCAGGCAAAGCTGAATCCAATTGGTATATTTTTGTGTATGCAAATATTGTGGACATGATTTGTGATAACCATCATATTAATAATTAAACTAGGGGTTCTGTTAGGGGTTTAGTTTAGGGGTTTGTTGTAGAGGTTATTTTAGAGTTAATTTAGGGGTTAGAATTAAGTAGTATAAATATGTATAACTTCATACACAAATTTTACACCATGTTTCTAAGAATTATAAGGTAATAATAATTTTATATTTTTTTATTCAAATTTCATGTATATATATAAGGTCCCAATTCATAAGCTTTCTTTCAGTTTTTTTTACAAATTAGTTCATTAATTTAGTTCGATTTATTAAAATCACATATTAATTATGATTTTATTTGATGTAGAAAATGGAGGGGTCGAGGACTAGGACTTTCATTGTTAATTTTTCTACATCGAATATCTGCAATTATTAAGGTATGTATTTCTATATTATTTGTCTTTATTTAATATTTCATGATTGTATTTTATTAATTGCAATATATGTCAAGAGGAAATAAATTCATATAAGCTAGGGGCCATGAAAAAGGTCCGGGATCAAAAGTATCTTCGGGGTGAACCCGCATTACTATATGCAGGAACTGGCCAGTCAGAGAAAAAAAAGAAAATTAATGAATTTATTGTTGTAATTATGTGAATGCTTTTCATGTTATATTAAATACTGATAGATATATCCCTACTGAGCGAGATGAAGCTCACCCCTATTATTATCATGACTTTCAGGTTGAGGAATTTGGCTGAAGATATGATGTTGTGGATGGTGGAATAAATCATACTATATTTATATTTTAAATAATTATGGTCGAACTAAATTTTGGATTTATGTCTTTAATTTTTTTTCGGTTTATGCTTGGGATAATTGTTGGATATTTAATTTGGAAGATGTAATATTAATATTATTATTATTATTATATTTTTTTCTTAATTAAAAATTCTAAATCGTCTTTTTGATAATTATTGGGATCACTTTAATTTATAAATTTGTGTTTTCTTAATAATATTTTTAGAGTACTTTAATTTCATAAAATTGGGTCGTTACATAATTAGAAAAGATCAATGAGAATTCCTTTTGCAGGCCAGAGAAAAATAGGGAAATGAATGGATTCTGGGATGGATCTTTAATGATATTACATGCCATGAGAAAAAGAATGGGGGAATGAGGATGTCGAATGTTAGCTTTAGAATGTTTAAGGATTTCATTGTTGATATGGGAATAGGGGAAATTCTTTTCTATGGATACCCGCTTACTTCGTTCAGTAATAGAGAAAGAGAAGGGCATGTGGAAGAGAGATTGTAGATAGTATTTTCCTCTTCTGAGTGGTTGCTGGAGTTTCCCAAAGAAAATATTCAACATGTGGAGAGACAGTCATCAGGCCACTGTATTCTCCTCCTAACCCCTTCCCCTATCTAAAGGTCTACTAAAAAGCTATTCTTTTTTGATAAAGGTGGATCACGAAAGAGGGGTGGGGCATGTTGTAACTGAGGCTTGGCATACATCTATTTTTGGCAACCCTTTGGCTCAACACTAAACGAAGATCAAACATTGTAGAATCGGGTTATTGAAATGGAGCCAACAACAAAAATTAAACTCAGCTAAGTGTATTGAGAGATGCAAAAACAGAATGAATGCTATATTGCATGAGAGGTGTATCAGGGATTGGAACGAGTGGGGCTCTCTTAAATTCCAACTTAAAGAGGCTTACAAGGAATAAGAAAAATTTTGGAGTCAAAAGACGGGGATTAAGTGGCTTAGGGAGGATGATAAGAACACACGGTTCTTTCATACGCCGCTAATCAAAGAAGGAAAATTAATTATATTGAGAGGCTTACCTAGAATGATGGCGATGATCTGTTTTAATTAGTGGAGATTCAAATAGAAATATGTGAATACTTCAATGACTTGTTACGCACATCTCAATCTCCCGAAGATCCCGCACACTTTGGAAGGCATACCACTATCTATTTTTTCTTCCATGAACACGATCTCACTTCACCTATGAAAGATTCTCAAGTCAAACATGCACTCTTTGAGTTTAATCTTTCCAAAGCTCCAGGATTAGATGGTATGAATTTCCTTTTTTCCTAATATAATTGGGAAATTTTAAATGGTTATATATTTGCTCTTTGTGAAATACTTTTTTCGGTCTTCTAAAATGCTTAAAAATCTCAACCACACTCTTATCACTCTCATTCCTAAAGTGAAGTTTCCTACTACCATTGCACATTACCGTCCAATTAGTCTTTGCAATATTGTGTATACCATTATCTCAAAAATCATTGCAAACAGACTAGAAATTATTATGTATCACTTTATTAATATGAATCAGTCAGCTTTTATCCATGGTAGGCAAATTCTTGACAATGAGGTGATAACTCATGAAATCATTCATTACCTCAATAATCTTAGGAATAATAAAAAAACATTTTTGGCCATCAAACTTGACATGGCTAAAGCCTATGACAGAGTTGAGTGGAAGTTTCTTAGATCTATCTTGCAAAAAATCAGCTTTAATGGTGTGTTTGTCAACTGGATCATGTCTTGCATTTGCTCTACATCTTTCTCCTTCAATGTGAATGGTAAGGTTTGTGACTATGTTTCCCCATCTAGAGTTATTAGACATGGTGACCCCCTTTATCCATACTTGTTTATCATTTTGTCTGAAGCCCTCCCAAATTTACTAAAACAGGTATGTAGCAGTCCATCTTGCATGGCCTTAAATTGTGTAGAATTCGCCCATAAATTTCACATATGTTTAATATGATGACTCTATTATGTTTTGTGAAACATCTTTTAGCCAAGTCAATACCCTAAAAACATCATTCATAAGTATTGCCAAACATCGCCGGATGGTCAATCTTGAAAATTTAGATGTCATTTTTAGTAAGAATACTTCTTCATCTCTTAGACTTGATACTTGCTTGATTCTTGAAGGAGTGAAGGAACACCATTGTGCAAAATACTTGGGGCTCCCTATACTAATTGGGAGATCTAATATTGATACTCTCATATTCATCATCAAACCGTACAATCCAGGGCTTGGTAATTGGAAAATTAATTTTTGAGTCTTTCTTTGATGCGGAGATTCTCATTAAATTGGTGGTGAAATCTCTTCCTGCTTATGTTATGTCATGCTTTGAGATCACTACTAGTGTGTAAAAAAATCTATCAATAAGGTTTCAAGGTTTTAGTAGGGATCCTCTAATGAATGGGGGGTAAAATACATTGGGTTAACTGGGAGGTCATATGTGGTCCTAAGGAACATAGGGGTCTTGGCTTTCAAAATATTCAAAGTTTGGATGATGCACATATTGCTAAACAACTTTGCCACATTCTTACTAAACCAAATCTTCTATTGTCAAAGGTTTTGAAAGCTAGATACTTCCCTGTAGGTTTTATGTCTATTACACCCAAAGGACATGATTCATGGCTTTGGAAAAGTTGGCTAAAGGTTAGATATGTTATTTCTTTGGGGCTTATGTATCAAGTCGGGAATGGAAAATCTATCAAATTTTGGGAATCTCCATAGTTGCCTAAGCCCCCACACTTCGAACATTACCCTTTGACTGATTCTAATGGATAGGCATTTTGGGTTTGTGAACTCATGGAGCACTCTGGTAAAGCCTGGAATTTGAATTGATCCGCTTCATTTGTTCAACTAATGATACTAACATTATTCTCAAGATTCATATTTGCCAGGAAGGTGCAAGAGATAGGTTAGTTTGGCACCTTGAAAAACCAAGTATCTACTCTGTTAAGTCTGCCTACCAAGCTATCTTAAGGACTAAGTGGGAAGCTGTTGATTATCCTGTACCAAGTTCCCTCACAGAGTAAGCTAAGATGATGTTGAAAAGAACCTGGTCCCTCAAAGTCAAAGCAAAATTTAATCATTTCTTGTGGAAATGCCTTCATGGTGCTATGTCTTTAATGGACCAATTGACAAAGAAATGGAGATGCAGTGTGTCTAATTTGTAGTGAACAAGAGAAAACTTTAGAGCATTTTTTTTCAATGTTCAAGAGCCATTATTGTTTGGAAACTTGCCCCGGTGCGTTGACAAGGTCTTGTTAAAGAGGAAAATTCTTTTGGTGGAAATCTATCTGCACTTTGGATAAAGGTGAGATAAATCAACATCGTAATCATCTATGTGTCTACTTATTGTGGTGATTGTGGAAGTAGTTGAACTTGTGTATTTTTCAATCAACAATGATGTTGAGCTGGAAATTGTAAATTGTGCGGTGGGGGAATGGAGTGAATTCTTAAATGCTCAAACTGGTCAGATTTCTAAAGCCAAGGGAAAGCTCGTTCCTATCTCTTTTTGTGACTCAACTCATGGTTAACTGTGAAGTAGGACTTGGTTGTCAGTGCCTCAAGGTTGATTGCAGTTGGTTTTTGCTTGGTCGAGTCTTGCTGGTTGTGGCTGGGGATGACAGGTTGACTTGGTAATGTTCTATGAATCCATTGGCATCCAATGGATGATTTATAGAGCTAATATGAGCCCAATTATTGATTATTTTTTATTTTCCTCTTTTTTTAAGTGTGGATGGACGATTAGATGCGAAGGATAAGGGCCATCAAGACCTCTCAATATCCAACAATATCCTTTCTCTTAGTCCATTTTCTGTTATGTTGTTTTGGTTTTAATGTTGTGGTTTTTGATGATTTGACACCTATGGGCCTTGATGTTTTATATTGTTGTTGAATTGGTTTCCAATTACCTTTCTAGTTTATTTTACTAGGATGGAACTTTGGCTCTTTAGCCCCATGATGTAACTCTAAACCTTTGTTCGAGTTATGGCTATACTATTATTGTTTTGGGAAAAAAAGATGAGAGAATTTTCCAATCTCCTAGTTCAGTATTGAGAGGAATTAAATTTACTTTCTAGTTTCTACACTTGGCTCCTTAGAGACCATAATCCCCAAATTAATTTATAGAAAAAGAATTGAATAATCTTTTAACTCATTAGTGTACCTAATTTTCATAATGTGATGAGGAGATTTTCCAATCTCTTAGTTTAGTATTGAGAGGTTAAGGGAAAACTAGATTTTGAATTGCAATGCATGATCGTATATTTAAGCCAACTTCCTAATCTAAGTTTTACATGGTATCATCAAAATTTATACGTAAATTTTCCCAATAGGGTGAAAAGTCTGGATTCTCCCCTACATCTGTCATTAGACCACGGTGTCGATCAGAGATAATACACACTCCCTCCGCACCTTGCACTATGTGTATAGAAAGCATGCGAAGAAACCATCTCCAAGAACCATATGTTTCTTCATCAACTATGGCAAAAGCAAGGGGTAATACCATATATTCTTAGCATTTAAACCCACAAGAAGAATCAACAACTTGTGTTTGTATTTGCAATATAGATGAGTTCCATCCACACTGATGATTTTTCGACAATGTTTGAACCCGTCGACACAGGGTTTGAATGCCGAAAACATATAAAATAGTGTTCGGATACCGCACATCTACCTCTCTGTGAACCCACTCAACAACAATCCCAACATTCCATTTCTGTAAAGCACCCATGCACTTTGGCAACATTTTAACTGCACTATCTCAAGTGCCATAAACATGCTCCCTTGCACGTTTCAAGCCATGCCATGCCTTGTGATATGATATTTCCCATCCATATTTTTCCTTTACCCGCTATTGTGCATGTTTGACAGCACACTCTAGATCACATTGAACACTCCCCACCAACAAACGTGCAATCATATTTTTACACAAATTGTGATGATAATGGAAATCTCATTCATAAGACGTGTGTGGTCACCACCATATCTTGTAATCTTCCATAATCCAATTTTTGTTTGATGATTGCTCGAAGACTCCTATCACAGGCCATATCAGATGTGCTATGACGACCTCAACTTTCCACAACTTTGTATTGCTATCTACAACGCGGTACTCTCATCTTGCAAATTGAACAGAATAATCTTTCACACACACTTGTAGTCTTTTCTGATCCTTAAACACCATTTGTTTTTCAAGCATACCTTTCTCTCGGATCGTAATATGAGAACGTCGACTCGAATGTCAAAAGAATCCACATGGATATCGCATATGCCATACTAAAAAATGGAATGATAGGATGAAGACGATACATCCCATCTGTTGGCACGTGCGATGTGGGAGGAATTGACACTTTTGAGGTATTTTTCGGCCTTGTTCATTATACATTTCATCAAAATCAAAATTCCTACACCATCATTATCATCTTCATTATTATCTTCATTTTCTTTCGGATGATGGTTCGAATCAACATGTTCTTGGTTCAAGTAGCTATCACCGAGTGATCCGCATTCTTTCAATATCCACATTATCATCATGAACTTTATGATCTCCCAAATTAGGTTGCACAAAACTACCCCTAACATCATGTTCAACTTCAGCTCCAAGATTATATTGCCTAGAACTAGCCCCAACATTCGGCAGCCCACTTCTGCCCCCTCCCCCCATTTTTTTTCCCGGCAGTCCCCCAAAATTTTCCGACCGCCCTCTAAAATTTCCGCAGCACTTCCGCTCACTACTCTCTTATGACGGAAAAATACTACAATACATACACATACATAATACAAACACAATAAACAAACAATATATATAAATTAAAAAAACAAAAAAGAAAAATAAAGAAGAGTTTGAAGGGGAGGGACTTACCTTTCTGTGGAGAGGAAGTGAGCAGCTTGTCTGGAAATGGGGAGAGGAGAGGAAGACATTTGTGATTATTGGGGTGAAAACAGAGTTGGCAGCTCTGTTTTCGCTGGCCGTTTGAATTAAGGCATAAAACAGCGGTACCAACGCTGTTTTCTAAAAAAGAAATTTAAAAAAAAAGATTTTTGGTCAAAGACAGAGCTTGTAGCTCTGTTTTCTGCAAAACCTTTGAAAACAATGGTCAAATTTATGTTTTGTCCTAGTTTTATATATATATATATATATATTTTATGTTAATGTGTTAAACTGATTTAAAATTAGCCATTCTTTGTTATTATATGGAGACAATTTTAGGTATCCTTTTAATGTGTTTTTGATGAGAATTAAGTACAATGTGGCTAATTTTATTGATGGG
Source organism: Rehmannia glutinosa (assembly GCA_016081115.2). Lineage (NCBI taxonomy): Eukaryota > Viridiplantae > Streptophyta > Magnoliopsida > Lamiales > Orobanchaceae > Rehmannia > Rehmannia glutinosa. The sequence continues at coordinate 28,658,182 of CM071927.1, read as the reverse complement.
AATTAAGATTTGCAATCAGTGTTATTAGAGGCGCTAGATACACGGGGTGAGCAGAAAAAGCCTCTGGAATCCTGAGGCGACACATGTTCGAGGACAATGGTGAGGCGCACATGAGGGGCGCCTCTTGCACAATTTTTAGGGATAACAATGGGGCGGGTTAAAACCCGCCGCATCAAGGCCGTCCCATCGGGTGGGTCTAGAACCGGTTAAACAGGTCCCATGGCGGGTCTCGAGTCTAAAAATACAAGACCCACCCGGTCCAATGCCCTATCACATTAATGTTTATTATATTTTTTAATATGTATTTAGATATTTTCCATTATTTACTTTTAGATTTGTGTGTTATATTGATTTTAGTATACTACTATAACATCTTGTAATATTGTAATTTATTTTTAAAAAACATCTTATAATATTGTACATTGAATATTTATTTTGAGTATTATTTGAGTACGATTGCAAGATCCTGATAGTTTTTTTTTTCAAAAAAAATCATAAATAGTTGTAAAATATAGTTATAATAAGTTTCATAATTACATTTATTTTTTTGACCTATTGACATTGGATTGTTTTTGAAAATTTGGCCACAAATACAAAACAAAATAAATTATTGCAATTGAAAAAAAAAATATTGATGGGTCTAGACCCGCCCCGACCGGTTTTGGAGTAGGGCCGGGGCGGGGTGAGGTGAAGTGGAACGAGTCTTGGGTCTTGATTTTTCTTGGCTGGACGGGTTTCGAGTTTGGCCAAACTCGCCCTAAACCCGCTCCGTTGCCATCCCTAACAATTTGTTTTTTTTTTTTGAGGTGTTATTTTATAAAGGCGTTCGTTTAAACGTTAGTTTAGAAACACTTTAACCTTATTTCAAAAAAAAAAAAAAAGAAACACTTTAACCTTTGCCGCAACTTGTGCTTTTCACATTAAAAATAACCCAAAAAACTCAAGATATAAAATTAGGGTTTTATTTGAGAGAAGAAAAATTACAGCCCCTGCTCCACCTTCAAGATTCTGCACTCCAGCACTTCTGCAGGCTGTTCGCCGGCCGCCGCTTCCCGCCTCTTCCCTCCGGTCGCCGTCCCCCGCCTCCCATCGCCTTTAAGTCAGTTTTTCTTTTGGCTCTCTTTTATTGATTTACTTGGTATGTAATAAACATGGATTTTCTTAGAGATGCTCAAGCTTATATTCAAATAAAGAAAATCCCATCCATCCATTACAAAGCAATAAACAAAAGCTAGCATTCTCATGTGAAAGTTAGGATTTTTTTTGCAATAAAATCAACCACAATTCAATTTTTGAGTTCATGTGCTATGGGCTTCTGTTGTATTCAGAAGATGAAGACACTGAAAAGATTTTTTAGCATAGTTCTCTGAAGGGTTGATAACATAAAACCCACTAAACTATGCTAGTTTTTGCACTTTGGCCCAGAACTATTTTTGTGACACTTTACCCCCTGAACGTAACATTTTTTTGTGCACTTTTCCACTTCCATAGGGTATGCTGTGAGGAAAACACTAACTTCAGGGGTAAAGTGTTAAAAAAATAGGAGGCAAAGTGAGAAAATTCGCATACTTCTGAGACAGTGTGTAATTTACCCCTCTTTGAATGTGGATATAGTGCTAGAGTATTGAGTGACAAATATTGAAGGTTCAGTTGAACGGCTGAAGCATCAGTTTCTTTCTTTGATTGGAAAAATCACAAATTTATCATCTTTGAATTGTCAAAGAAAAAAAAGCATCAGTTTCTTTCATGGTGATATAATTGATGTTGGTCATTTGATAAAAATTGTTAGGAACAATCACATTGTATGGAATAGTGTGTTTTCAAAACTTTACAGTGGCATTATTTCCACATCTTGTTTTTTTTTTTTTTTTTTAAAAAATCATTATAATCAATTTTTTCAATGTAATTACTGGGGACTAACAGTGTTGTTAGAGGCGCCTCCGGTGCGCCCGAGGCGCTAGAGGCGCGAGGCGCTGAAAAAAACGCCTCTAGAATGCCGAGGCGACGCATGTTACAGAGGCACGCGCCTTTGTGCGCCTCTGCGCGCCTCTAGAGGCGTGGGAGGCGCGCGAGAGGCGCGCCTCTACTACATGCAGTTGTTTCTTTGTGTTTTTTTGTTTAAACACTTAAAGTTGTTACTTGAATAACAAATTAAACACACTTTCCACTTTTATTTAACACTTTTTGCTTTTTTGACTTTTCAAAAGCCTGGGAATACTTAAGTTTTAGGGTTTTATTAAACACTATTATAGAAAACAAATAGAAGAATAGCAGCCCACTGCCCCTGCCGCTGCTCACCCCCCACCGCCACCTGCCGGAGCTCCACCTGCCGCCGGCGACCCCTGCCACCGCCGGTAACCTGTTTTTTTTTTTTTCTTCCTTTTGTTTTGTTTATTTTCCATTAATGTTTTAGTTTTAATAAATAAATATTATACAAAATATTCATGTAGTAGGTATTCTTCCTATTTATGATTAAATGTGTATTTCTTTTTTATAAAAAAGTTCAGCTTCTTTTATTCATGTAGTAGGTATTTCTTTTTAATCTTTACTTTTTTACTTTGAATGTTGAAACTTAAGACCTTCTTATGGTTATTTTTGCTTGATTAGCTTTTATGTGATTTTATTTTGCTTCTTAATTGTCAAAGTAGTAGCTTATATTATTTTTTTATTTTTTTTTAATTTATGGCGCCTCATGTTCAAGAGGCGCGCCTCGGGCGCGCGCCTCTCGCCTCGGGCGCTAGGGAGCCCTTTGCGCCTCGGTGCGCCTCTCGCCTCTAACAACACTGGGGACTAATATGTGGACAATTTTAGGTCTTGATACAAAGTGTTGTTATAATTTAAAATATATGTCCTATACATTATTTAGCCTTATTTTCTACAGATACTGTTTGTCCGGTTGGAATTGCTACTCTAATTCAAATATAAAATTTGTGCACACTATACGATTTTTATATTCAAGTAACAGAAATAATAGCATGATTTATATATAGTAAAAATATAGTGAAACTCAATGAAAATAAAACATTCAAATAAAAAATAGAAAATAAAACTGATGAATTACCACAACAGTCTTGGAAGTGGAAAAATAAAATGTGATAATTGTTTGAGAATGTAACCGCAGCATAAAACATTCCAAATATCATTCCAACAAAACATAAAAAATCATGTTTTTTCTTAATCACATCAATCTACAAATGCTAAGACATTCCAAATATCATTCAAACAAAACAGAAAAAATCATGTTTTTTCTTAATCACATCAATCTACAAATGCTTGTCATATGCAGTGGATGACAACTGACCTGTAAGAGTTCTCTTCAAACCCAATTCCCGCCCAGTTTCATCTGAAATGATGAAATTAAAAAAATATATCTCATTATTGTTTTCAGCTTTTATTCCCTTCAGTGATGAAAAAAAATATGAATTCTTGCTAAATTAAACAACAAAATTCAAAACAAAAATTTTAAATACTGTACGAAAATCATGAAATTAAAAATATATACCTCATTATTGTTTTCAGCTTATGTTCCCTTCAGTAATGAGAAAAATAATCAGACTTTATAAGTTAAACAACAAAAATCAAAACCAAAAATTTATTTACTTTAAGAAAAACCATGGTATTAAAAATATATACCTCAACATTGTTTGTAGCTTCTGTTCCCTTCAGTTTTGAACTCATTCGACTAATACTGAACAAATACTAAAATATTTCTATAACCATTTCAGCTAAACAATGGAGTCATTCTACTGATTTTTATCGTTTATACTGAAGAACAAAGTGATCTTGTGTTTTTGAATGGTGATGAGGAATAGAAGTTAAAAGTGCAAAATAAAAAGAAAATGGATATTTTTTTGTGATTCTGTTTTGTTGCCCATATATGTTTAATATGGACTGTAATTATTTTAGAATTGTTGTATTAATAACTTATTTCAAATTTTGAATGCTTCTCTTCGGTGGCCAACTCAAACAACTCTGATAATCAATGGAACCACTTCCAAGGCAACATAAATGAATATTATTAAATATGCGCCTGAATTTCTATGCAGCGATTTTGCCACAAATTAGGAAGAGTTTATTCAAGAAGTATTAAATAAAAAGAAGATAAACTAAAGTATCAGCAAGACACATATACTGTGATTAAGGTTGAAAAAGTTTCCATATTTGAAAGCTGTATTTTGGCGGGAACTTTCCAGAATTGTAGACTATCTTGTTTTTATATATTGTATAGATATAGATAGTCCAATTGTATAATTACTCGAATCCATGGCTTATTCAAAGAGGTTAAAGAAGAATCAAAGTGTCAAAGATGAGGCCGATTTTGATGAAAGGGCATGAGAGGCCGCTAACGTTTCTCAAGTACAATAGAGACGGAGATCTACTTTTCTCCTGCGCTAAAGACCACAATCCCACCGTCTGGTTTGCTGATAATGGCGAGCGCCTCGGCACTTACCGTGGCCACAACGGCGCCGTTTGGTCCTGTGATATTTCCAGTAATTTCAACTTCTTTTATCTTCGCTATTATTATTTTTTTCTTTTTGGCCTTCTGTTTGACAATTATTTGGAGACTCTGACTGAGGGAAGCTTGGGACGCATGAAGATTCAATTGCTTTTTTTGGGGAAAATGGAAGTTGGCTGGTCTTTTTTGAGAGAAATTATAGCTGGGTCTAAGAGGGGTTGAAGGATTTTGGTCTGCATAACTCATTTGTGTTTAGTGTTATTCATAATAATACTTGTTAGATTTGATTAAGCTCATTATGGGCCCGTATTTTCAAGAGTGTTTGGTCCTTAGACAAAGTTTGGAAAAGAATGCAAGATTAAGACTTTATTTGGTTTTCAGTTCTTTGTGGAACAGCATGAATAGAGGTAACTTTAATTCGAGTATATTTAAATATAAGCTGATAGTTGTAGTCACGTTGAGAATTTTCTTATTACAACAAGATTTGGGGCAAATGAGAGATGAGTTTATGCGCAAATTACTAATTTTCTCTTATTTTTCATTGTTAAAATGAGTGACGTAGTTACCCACATACTCTAAATGCAACATAACAGGCAGATGTGATGATATTTGTTCTTCTGGTTTGCATCAACATGCACAGAAAGGTTGTGGAACGTTAATAATATCGTTACCTGTATTAGATTTGCTTTCTTTGAAACATTGAGAGCAACTGTTGACACATAAATTTTGATGATGTATATAGAACTAAACGATAATTACTTACTGTTGTTTGTAGGGGATTCCTCGAGGCTTATAACTGGAAGCGCAGATCAGACTGCAAAGATATGGGATGTCAAAAGTGGAACTCCGCTCTTTACATTTAACTTCGATTCACCAGCTAGGTCTGTTGATTTTGCGGTTGGTGATCAAATTGCAGTAATAACTACAGATCCTTTCATGGGATTAACCTCTGCTATTCACATCAAGCACATAGCTAGAGATCCAGATGACCGTGAGTGATTCAGAATTCTCTGTTACAAGCCATTTTTGCCAGATTTGTGTACTTTTATTTGCATAAAAATTGGAAGTTTATGGTTTAAGCAATACACACTGTGTGTTCGACTTGATAAGTTATTAATTTTTTTCTGTTTAGAAACTAAACAGGGCATGAAAAACTTCATGGAAGGTCGTCATATTGTAATGTTACACACAAAAGTAGTGTGGTATTATGATAAAAGGTGGGGAGTAAATTCAGCAAAGTGTTTTTTTGAGTAAGAGTGATGGTTGAAGCTGGTCCATGTTACTATTCAGATTAATATTCAGAATTAGTCATCTATGATGAAGACGGGTGCCAAAAATGGTGTTGGCTATGTGAGAAGAATTTTTGTACCTTTGTTAAAAAGACGTTATATATAGAAATAAATGAAAATATGTCTTTTGACCGTAAACGATGGCGTGATATGATCCTTATATCCGACCCCACATAGTGTGATAAGGCTTAGTTTGTTTTATTTGTCAAAATTGGAGATTGTTGTTTGGACTTCACACTGATACTATAATTCTTGGCTAAAAAAAAAACTTATGGTGGCTAACTGTTGTAGAACAGATAATGTTATTTCAACATGTTTATCGTGGCTATAAACCAGTCATACTCTGAACCCATTGCTGTGACTTGTAATTTGTTATTGACCACGTTAATGTTGGCAAATTACTTTGCCTCAGATTTTGTGTTTTCATATCACTTTATTGTTTATTTGGCTAAATATTTATGTTTCGGAATGGCAGAGATTGGTGAATCAGTTCTCATTCTTAAGGGGCCGCAGGGAAGAATCAACAGAGCAGTTTGGGGACCTCTAAACAGAACAATCATAAGTGCCGGTGAAGATACATTAATTCGTATCTGGGATTCTGAGGTTAGTATCTTCTTTAGAGTTGGTGCAAGTTGCTCTGTTTTGGTTTTTGATGACAGATAAACATGTTATTGCAAAAGATATGACTGAACTTAACATGTAGTCTTTTGTTCACCGGCAATGAAATCTGCTTGCTAAATTATTGATTCTTCTATTGCCATTTTCAAATTACAGACAGGGAAATTACTGAAAGAGTCTGACAAGGAGGAGGGCCACAAAAAACCTATTACATCACTTTCAAAGTCAGCAGATGGTTCACATTTTCTGACTGGTTCCTTGGATAAATCTGCAAAGGTAGTTCATGTTCCAACATCTCTATAAATATTTATCCATGTGTAACATTTATACTGTTAATTTGCATCGACTGATTTGTCCTCATTTGTCAGCTTTGGGATACAAGATCATTGAAACTTATCAAGACATATGTGACAGAACGTCCTGTCAATGCAGTTACTATGTCTCCACTTCTTGACCATGTAAGTCTCAGAGGTAGAAAATCATAGCAAGTGCACGAACCAAGTTGTTTATCCTCAAAGATCATATACTGTTATCTTTTACCCGACTTATCAAGTTGTTTGGATAATCCTTAGTTTTGTTTGATTTTTTTCCGATAGCCATATTTCTGGTACCGCGTGTTGCTTGAGTACCTTTGAACCTGGGGGATCTGGGATTTTGGATTTGTTCTGAGAATAAGTTCAATGTTTGGAGAATAAGTAACACAATTTGCTTGGACTTTAGGTTTCCGATATCTCTCTACAACCCTTCATTAACTTAATTAATGTGGTGTAGTGTATTGATACTTATCTCCTTACATTATTCACATTCTTACATGTCCAACTTCTTTAAGGGTTAATTACAAAAAGTACCTGGTTTGACCTAATTACAAAGAAACCCCGCTAACTTTCAAACTTACCCTTAAGGTTTTATTTTGTCTAACATTTACCCACTTCATAAGCCAAAAAATTGCAAACCCCCTTCATATTTATAAAAATATTACAGTTTGCCCTTTAATTTTAACATCGAATCAAACTTCACAGTTCAGGTTACTTTTTGTAATTTTAAAAGTTGGCTTGGTTTTTCTGTAATCAGGTCAAACCTCAAGGGTACATTTTGCAATTATCCCACTTCTTTAATAGATGTTTGTATATCCTTATGTTGGTTTTGTGACTTCCATGGTGTTTATAGGTGGTACTCGGAGGTGGTCAAGATGCATCAGCTGTTACCACCACCGATCATCGTGCTGGAAAGTTCGAGGCCAAATTCTATGACAAGGTAAAATTATTCTTCATGAGTTTAAAATAAAGATATTATGGAGATACAGTGAAGTTAAGGGCTCTTTGATGATCTTTTGAGCCGCCTCGTCCTTGTGTAGATCCTTACAGAAGAGATAGGTGGTGTGAAAGGCCATTTCGGACCAATAAATGCCTTGGCATTTAATCCAGATGGAAGAAGGTGAGATTTTTTCCTCCTAAAGTGTATTTACATCTCATTAGAGCTACATTACCACAATAGAATTACTCCACCTTGGTCACCATCTTTATACGACTCTCCGGACAAAATTTCAGTCTTCTAATATGTTCCAATCTACTGATTTTTTCGCCTTAGTTTCGCGAGCGGTGGTGAAGATGGGTATGTGAGGTTGCACCATTTTGATCCAGATTACTTCAACATCAAGCTTTAAACATGAAGCATTTGGATTGTGGTGATTTTGCCGATGTGATGAAATTTTGAAATATAGGGCTCTGGTTTTTTAATTGGAGCAGCAGGACTCCAAGGTTCTTGACCAAATTTAATCTGTTCTCAATGTGGGATTTTTTTTTTTCCGGATGAAATTCTGAATAATTACACTTGATCAATGTTTTGATCAGTTTGTAATTTAAGTAGAAATTGGAGGTATAGGTCATTCAACTTGTTCAATTCTCTGAAGCTTGACAAGTTATATTTATCATTTAAGGTTTTTAAAATTAGCTTGCACCTCCCATAACATTTATTGTCATCTTATATATGAACTGTTTTTCATATTCTTGGTATCATTATTTTTTGAAATAAAGCAAGTTTTAAACTTAGTTATTTGTCGTGATTTACAAAAAAAATATTCGCTGAATATACGAATCGCTTTGAGATTTTCCGAATTTCTACTATTTTTGTAATTTAATATTTTTTACTTGGATTAAATATCCGCTGAATATACAAATTTCTTTGAGATTTTCCTAATTTCTACTATTTTTGTAATTTAATATCTTTTACTTGGATTAATTCGTTAAAATGAAGTCTGCAATATTCATAAGTGTATTATAAACTATTTATTTTAAATTGTTGACATTTAGAAAATTAAATACGCACAACTCTTACTCTATTGTTTTTATCACCTTAACTTGTATTTTTTGAAATAAATGAGCAACATAGTATTGTTAACACGATTAAGAATGATCAATCATATACATATTTTCAAGAATCTTACTTTTAGAAGTTATAAGTATAGTTTCTTTTTTCTTTTTTTAAAGATTGTGTTTAAGTATATTTCTGGATCCAATCTGTGTGGATTATTGTGACACGTATTATTGGATGATTTACCATGTTAGAACCCTACAATTTAGAGCTGATTTATGCTTGAAAATTAACATGGTAAGTGTAATACGCGTGTCAATCATCCACACGGTTGGAATAGAAGATGAAACACGGTTTTGGAATAGAAGATCCCATCCGATGATTTCTTAAGTTTGACAACGAAATGATGCTTATGAACAAGGAGAAAAAAAACAATGGCTTAACTTTATATCTAAATCCGAAATATATTGTCATGAACCTGAAATTGCCTAAATTTGCATTGAATTTATTTTAAAATATTTATGTATTATTATTTTATTAGGATAACCTATAAGATAAATATATATCTATGAAGCACGGATACGGGTACAGGACACGAGTACGAAAATACGTCATTTTTAAAACTTTACAAATACGGTACGGTATATATATACATATAAGATTATTTAATTTTATATATTTTAAAATATAGATATACTAAATACAATAAAAAAATAATGTTTCGAGCACAAAAAACTAAATTTCATAAATAATCAAATCTGAAATGTGATAACTTACATAGACACACATATTATATGTTGAAAATATCAGCAATGCTATATATATGTATCCATGGAGTATCTTGAGTATCGGATAAAGTATTGTATCCAATATGTATCTGATACGTCATCCTCATAGAAGTATCTGTGTTATATATATATATATATATATATATATATATATATATATATAGGGGAGGTTAAAATGAGACCACATATTATAGTGAGACAGTGTGGACTCATCTCAACCCTCCCTTATCTATATCAATGGCTAAGATAAATAGGGATTAAAATTACATTAAACATTTAATTAATGCAAAATAAGGGTATAATTGTCAAAACAAACATGTGGGAGACCATCCAAATATGGAATCGATTCTAGGAGAGAGAAAATCACATGGGGAGAGAGAAAATCGCGAGAAAATCGCTACCGGAGAGAGAAAATCGCGCATGTGCTCTGCCATGCGATATCTTTGTACACTTATCATATATTTGATGTATACTTAACACTATTTTTTTGTATGTTTAACATAATTTTTTGCATATTAAAATGCTCAAACAAAAACATGTGGGGACCGTGAATCAAGGAATCAGTTATATATATAGAGAGAGAATCACGTTCATTAATATGTGGGGACCGTAGATTAAGTAAATCGATCGTAGAGAGAGAAAATCACGCACATTATTGTACTGTATATTTAACAATTATTTAATGTATATTTAACACTATTATACTGTATATTTAACATAACTGCATATTACAATTGTCAAACAAAAAAATAAGTATACAACAAAACACGTATAAGTGTACATCAAAACATATATAAGTATACAACAAATAAAATAAGTATACAACAACATAAATACATACATCAAAAATTAACTACTTATACATCAAAACACATCTAAGTATACATCGAAAAATATATAAGTGTACAATACTCCATCCACGTCAGCATCATCTTCTTCACCAATCCTCCATCTACAACAACAGCTACACCACTCCATCAACCAGAAACAACAGTCAACCTCAATTCTCCACCAATTGCTCAACAAAAAGCCCCACAGAACCCAAAAAAATTCATAATAACAGAGATGGCAAAAACATGGAAATTGAATCAAAACTCTTCCAGAAAATCTCCAGCGGAAACTTAGATCGGAGAATCGCCTTCGATCTCGTCGACCACCCCTAGCCGGTACGAGTCTCAGAAGTCTTAGATTGGAGATGATTTGACGATTAAGAGACGACAGTGAGAGGGCGGCGGACAAGAAGGCGGAAGGGAGGAGGGCGTCGGTGATGACTAGAAGAATTGGGGCTGAAATAATAGCAGATTTGGGGGACCACATAATTAGGGGTGAAAACTAAAATGACTAATATGCCCTTTTCAGTTTAAAAATAAAACAAAAATAAATATTAAATTGGAAAGATCACAACCATCTAAAATTTGAGATGTGTGGTCAGGATTAGTCCACACTATCTCATTTTAATTATGTGATCCACACTATATATATATATATATATAGGGGGAGGTTAAAATGAGACCACATATTATAGTGAGACAGTGTGGACTCATCTCAACCCTTCCTTATCTATATCAATGGCTAAGATAAATAGGAGTTAAAATTACATTAAATATTTAACTAAGGCAAAATAAGGGTATAATTTCAAAACAAACATGTGGGGACCATCCAAATATGAAATCAATTATTAAGGGAGAGAAAATCACGTGGGGAGAGAGAGAAAATCGCTTTGGAGAGAGAAAATCACGCATGTGCGCGTAAAGATATCTTTGTACACTTATCAATGATTTGTTGTATACTTAACACTATTTTGATGTATGTATAACATAATTTTCTTTGTATATTAAAATGTTCAAACAAAAATATGTGGAACCATTAATTAAGGTATCGCTTATATATATATATATATATAGAGAGAGAGAGTCACGCTCATTAACATGCGGACCGTGGATTAAGTAAATTAATTATAGAGAGAAAATCTTGCTCATTATTGTGTTGTATATTTAGCTTATATTTGATGTATACTTAACACTATTTTGTTGTATATTTAACATAATTTTACTGCATATTAAAATGGTTAAACAAAAAATATAAGTATACAACAAAACACATATAAGTATACAACAAAACACATATAAATATACATCAAAAAACATAAGTACACAACAACATAAATACATACATAAAAAATTAACTACTTATATAGAAAAACACATATAAGTATACATCGAAAAATATCTAAGTGTACAGTAATCCTAACTGCCTCCTCGTAGGCCCTTGGTTTCTCCACGTCAGCATCGTCTTCTTCCAGGACTCGGGTCAGTTCTTGGATTTCGAGAATTACACCACCCCCCTGCCTGAAACTCCATCACCTTCACCTCCTTCTTCGTCACCTCCTCCTTCACTCCCGATTGTCCCTAATTTTGTTCTTATTTTGTTCTTTTCCCGATTTAATCAGACAAATTCATTGATCACATTTTAAAGCTCATGTACATAGTGTGGGACTGGAATCTTTTTCATTAACCCTGATAGTCTCTGCACATGGTTTTCTTTTTCTACCATCCTCCTCCAAGCAAGATCCACAGAACCACATGGATTAATCAGACGGTCAGGAATCAGCCATTTCAAAATAGCTCAAATGGTCTCACAATTTCTGTGCTAAAAACCCGTAGTACAAACAACTGGTGTAATTGAGTCTCCACAATTTCCAATCCCTCAGACATCGGAATTCTTCCCGCCGTCGGTGTCAGATATGCCGGATCGAGAATCTGGTTCAGTCAATACCGCTTACAGATTTGGGTAAAATTAAATGATATTAAGTAATTACACAATTACAATGTTGCCCTTTTTAGATTTAAAATAAATCAAAAATATTTATTAAATTGGATAAATCTCAACCATCTAAAATTACAGATTTGTGGACAGGATTAGTCCACACTGTCTCACTCTAATTATCTGGTCTCATTTGATCCTATTCCTATATATATATATTCTCTTCCAATGATCACAAGTTATTCAAGGTGGTGTCATATGAAGTAAATGAACCACCCACTGTCAAATGGGCATCTAATTGTCTTAGTTATGTGACACTATAAAACACAATATTGTCCACCCACTTTTCCTCTTCACAAGTAGAAAAACTCAATTCATGGAGATTAAAAGAATTAAAATAATTGTAGGGTTGTTGCTTCTTGTAATATCAATGCTGAGTGTTGGTTCAATAAGAGCTCATTTGCCACGTGGAACCTGCATTAAGCATTGTCTGAAAGAATGCAAATTGATGTTTGGGTCTTCATCAAATATTATCCACTTCGTTACATTCCTCCATACACTTGAACAAAAGAGCATTACTGTAATCTTGGATGTATGCGCTAAGTTCACTAATGGTATGTGCTTTTTCAATTTTCCTGTTTTTTTTTTTTTTTTGGGAAAAAAAAAACCCAGAGGTTCAGGGCTCTGGCTACTTACAAAAAACTCTACGGGGCCAATTGATGTTTGATTCCATCTTATATTTTTTTCATTCATAAGCAAAAAATATTTCAAAATATTTATAGAAATGTTACAAGTACTACCTTTAATTTAAGACATAATCAAAGTTTATGGGGCTTTTGTAATTTTGAAACGTCTCTGGATTTTTTTTGTTATTAGCCCAAACCGCATGTTTTTTTTATAAAAAAATTCTGTATAGCCTAAGCGAAGATATATTTTTATGATTGCAGATGAGAAGAAGATGAGTGAGCGTGTATCCAAATGCCATAAATCCCACTGCAAAAAATCTGAAAAATCTGAAAGAATAACTGGTCGCATTTCATGTTCCTAATTGACTTATAACAGTACTCTCTGCGAATCAGAATAAATGTGGCCCTAATAACGGCTATTTTGGTTCATATCCAATGTTACTATCACCTAATTTTCTTTGTAGAGGAAACAGTTTTCTTTGATTGACATATAGTCCCTCCGTTTCACTAAGATAAGCCAATTTTCCTTTTCCGTCCGTCCCAAATTATAGACTTATTTACTTATTGAAAGAATTAATTATACGACAATAGACTGAACTACCCCCATTTAATTCACTAACAATGATATACTCTGATTTAATGCAAGGGGAAGATTGGAAAAAGATTATGATCCTAATTATATATATATTTTTAATATGTGTGAAATCCCAATTATATTTTTTTTTTTTGAGAATAAAATCCCAATTATATTTAGTTAGGGTACTTTTGGTTAGTTTTTTCTTCTTCCAAATATCAAGAATTATATAATTTCTTGAACGATTGACATATATTTAATTTATGTGGTGTCAAGACTTGTGGATGAATTGTTTTTTGCACACATGTGATAGAATATGGAGTGGAATAAGAAATTCAATCTCACACGGATAATTAAGTTCACATTTTCTCAAAAAAATAAAAAATAAAAAATAAGTTACCCTAGTGGAAAAACTTTATTTCCCCATTGTTACAAGTAATGAACCTTAAAGAACAAGTACACACATCAAATTTTATATATATATATATATATATATATATATATATATATATATATATATAGGGAGAGGATCTTATGAGACCACTCTCCTAGGTTAGTCCATAAGACCGAATCTAGACCATCCAAATAGTAAATCAATGGCCAAAATACATTACAATCTATACAACTTTTCGTAAGTAACTATACAACAGAAAGGGTAAAATTGGAATCCATAAAATCATACATGGTAACCTCCTCCTACATTATAGGGATGTGATCTGTTATTGATCACGTCCCCATAAATCACGCCATTCAACATAGACAATCAATATATGTCTCCTTCTCAACACCACCATTGCATCGCCATTATCAAAACCTATGTAATCACCATTATCACTCAAAAATCGACCTGCAATTGTTCCACAAAAATTTAAACGCGACGGATATCTAACAATTGGCAAGGAGTTATCATCCATTTGATTGAAAAGAGTTATACAATGGCAAAAAATATTAATTTCAACGCAATTGATGAATGTCTTCAAGGTAATTTCTAACGAGAAACTTGCTACAATATTCGTACGCCGCTGAATCAACAATTGATGTCTGAATGAACCAGATGCACCTCTGTTATTGTTGATTTGTATGGTTAGTATACGTATGTTGTCTATTTAGTGTATCAACATTGTATATATAGTTTTATATTTTGCATATTACCCACTTGTATGAATATTGCATCTCAATTAATAGTTTGTATGTTTAGTACATATTGTTTGCCTATTTAGTATATAAGCCTTGCGTATATAGCATTATGTATATGCATACTTACGCCTTATCTGCATAGAGTACATTTGTTTTAACAAATTCGTTGCGTGTTTGTTTAGCATGTACAACATGTATACATTGCATTTATTCGTTGTATATTTATAATATAACACTTGTATATGTTCGTCTGTAGTTTGTTCAATTAAAAATCTACACATGCTTATTTCATTGTATGGTAAAACTTGTCTTGCATATTAATTAGTTAGCAAATACACCAAATATATGTGAAGACTTGTCTGTCATCATAAATTAAATAGTTTGATGTAAAAAAAATTGAATATTAACTAAACGTTCTTTGTATACTTATAACTCAAAATGTGCATAATTAGATTATTAAAACTGTATATTTTATACAAATTGAGTATTGTATTCTATCAAATCTGTGAGAACAGAAGCATTATTATTAAAAAATGAAAATTGTGTATGGATGTAATTACATAAGTGTATATATAATATATCCATTTCGTATTATTATGTATAACTTTTGTGATGTCAAAAATCAACGTAGGACAACGACTCGAAATCTCGCCGGGATCAACAAAATATTGGATACCAGAGGTAGAATAAGAAAAGTTTCCGCAAGTGGACATGCATTTCACTACGTTAGAAACCGGTATACAATTTTACAAAAACTATGGAGCAATTAGCGGATTCGACATCAGAAGGAGCACGAAAAAGCGATTCAGTAATGAAGTCATTCGTTTGTATTATGTTCTTTGCAATAGAGAAGGCTTCAAAGAGAGAAAGCCATTAAAGCAAGGACAAAGCTCAAAAGACGATATGGAACATGTGGTGAGATCGGAACGCATAACAACAGAACGTGTCCAAACCGCGATACCACACCCTAGTGGAATGTTTCTTTTTTTGCAAAAAATATTGGGTGAAACAGTATGAAACCTGTCAGTTTATTATTTAATGAAAATATTTTTTTCGTAACATTATGTGAACTGTTAATTTATCTTTAAGGTTATTTTTTCTCCCTAAACATGTATTGCATGTAAAATTACATTCAACTAAATATACAAAAAAACGCTAAGCATACAGAATTGTTTAACTATGTATACAATTACACTGTATACACCAATTATCATTAAGGTAATTTTTGCTTCACAAACGTGTACTGCATGTAAAATTACATTCAACTAAATATGCTCAAACAATCACTAAGCATACAAAATTGTTTAACTATTTATACATTTACACTGAAATTAATTATATTAAAAAATTACTATGTATGTAAAAACATTAAACTACATATACAATTACATTGAACTAAATTAGTGAATCACCCATATAACTAAGTATACAATTCCACCAAATAAAGGATACAATTCAACCTAACTAAGTAAACAAATATATTAAACTACTTATACAACAAATAATACAATTCAACTAATCTAAAATAAACAAATGCAACACATTAAATATACAATTCGACATATCTATTTATACAGGTCGCTGCAACTGTACGATAATGTACATGCAAATCAAAAAACCACTTACATCTGTAAAAGATCACTCTATAAAGAAAAAAATGGAAATGACACAACACTAACCCATGGTAAAACAAAACATTATGATACACATAAACACAATGTGCAAAACAACTTAGTAAATTGTACCAATACATTGAATCACCAACATTCCCAACGAAAACATGTTCAATATAATGTTAAACCATCACTATTAATTACCAGAAACTTAAAAAAAAAACTAAAGTATTCCACCAATGACAAAACATATAAACTTCTACACTGGCTTCTTGCCAATCCAATGTTTCTTGCATTCACCAAATTCTTCTCCCCTAACTTGCGTGCCGGGGTATGACTGAATAATCCTTCACCTCGTTTTGGGCTGCTCTTCTCCCAAACTCTCCTCTGCACCACTACTGATCTCTATTTCTGTTCTTCGCTTGACATTTTACTAGCCACAACACCTACGTAAAAACACACAAATAGAGATATCAAAAACTTTAAACATCATTTGTTTACATTCCACTTAATGTTGTATATTTAACATGACATACTTGTATACTTAGTATAAAACAACTAAATACTTGTCAAGGGCAGTGGGGTTTCAAGTATCAACACCTTGTGTTTTTATAAACAACAAATTCACTTCATTGAGTGCAAAATGGCAAAATTCTACAGGACTATAACTGTAAGGAGTAGAAATATACACTTATTTACTACGAATTAAAACCAAGGAAACAAATGCTCAAAAAAAAAAAAATGCAGAAGATAAACAAAAGCAAAAAAATACCGTGTTGTATATTTAACATACCATAAATGTATACATAGTATACACCACAAGCCCTACATAAATAAACTACACAATTTATATATCAAACTATATACAATGATTTGTTTACATTCCACTTAATGTTGTATATTTAACATAACGTATCTGAATATTTAAAATACACCACAACCCCCTACATAAAAAAACACCCAATTCATATATCAAAGCTTAATACAATATTCTGTTTATATTCTACTTAATGTTATATATATATAATATAATATATCTGTATATTTAGTATAAAATATCGCATACTTGTTAGGGTTTGTTACTTGGGTTTTTGAGTTCAAATTGCAAAATTCTACAAGACCATAACTGAATAAAGGAAATATTTACCCCTGTTTGCTACGAAATAAAACCCAAGTAACAAATACGAACTAATCATACAAATTAAGGGAGAATACTTCAATAACAAGCAATAATAATGAAAAATTCAGACGCAGAAAAAAGGAAAAATACATTCAATGCACAAACTCGGACGTCGGTTCCCCCTCCTCAAACCTTCTCCACAAAATTGAACTCCCTAAACCACCAAAAATTACTTGGTAAAGAAAAGAACATACTGAAATTTGGAAGATTTGAGCCAAAAACTGAGAAAATAATATACCTTTACAAAACAAAAACCGGGCTCCCAAAACCTAACTCTGCTCCCTTCTTCACAAAATCCAAACCTTCGACCACCAAAGTAACTTGGAAACGACGATAACCAGCGGAAATAATGAGTTCGATTTTCACAACTCTGGGGCACCGGGAAAGACGAACGAACAACAATTTTTGGGGGAGACGAACCAACTATGTTTTTTGGGTGAAAAGAGAAAAAAACTAATAGGGTTTCTTTTGAATTGAAAAAACCGTCCAAGAAGAGGTAAACAAAAAGAATCAGTTTTGAAAAGACACGATTGAAATCTATGATTTTTTTCTCCCTAAAAAATTGGGTAACTGAAAAAGGAAGGATTTTGTTTTCCTAAATAATAGCAATTAACGTGAATAATATAAAAACTGAAAATATGTGCAAATACAATAATACCCTTATAACCCAAAAAATAACTAAAGAGATCTACACCATTAAAAATTTAAATCAAGGGTCTATAGGTGTTCTTATGGACTAACCTAAAGGGGTTGGTCTCATTTGAACCAATCCCTATATATATATATATATATATATATATATATATATATATGGATAGGATCTCATGTGGCAGCCTCTTACCATGTGGCAGTGTGGACAGATCCTATCCATCCATCCTATTCAATCAATGGTTCAGATTAGGCCTAAAAATACGCCATTTTTCATTTATTTTATGTGTAAAAAGGGCAAATCGGTAACTATCAAAATGGTGTAAAAATAATACCATAATTACTTTCCTAAAATCAAGGGATATATTCAATATCAGATTTCCATAACAGATACGTCATACGCCTAATAATGAGGAAGAAAAACGGATTCTCACTCTTCATTGACGCAATATTTTGGTGTACAAATGTTTATAATATTATGCTCTGGACGCATTATTTCGTGTATAGATATGCATATTTTGGTGCTAATCGGTAGCTATCAGAATGGTGTAAAAATAATACCATATTTACTTTCCTAAAATCAAGGGATATATTCAATATCAGATTTCCATAACATATACGCCTAATAATGAGTAAAAAAAACAGATTCTCACTCTTCATTGACGCAATATTTTGGTGTACAAATGTTTATAATATTGTGCTTTGGACGCATTATTTCGTGTATAGATATGCATATTTGGGTGCTAATATAACATGAAATATGGCGTATTTGGATGTTTATTTCAGACAAAACACTGGTACTTAAGTTGGTATAAAAATATTGACAATATTGTATATTGGAAGCATATTTTGGTGTATACATATGCAGACTTCGGTGCTTCATAACCATAAAAATATGGTATAAAAATAATTCCATTACGATATCCTGAAATTATATTTTGGTATATACTTGTCCAATATTTGGTGATAATATAAGTATACATAAGTGCATTGTTAGATGTTTAATTGAGAATATTGTATACTAATATTGACAATATTGTATATTTTGAAAATTATTTTGTGTATATATTTGACTGATTTGGTGTACAAATATGCAGATTTTTCAACATTATGCGCTGCCTGATAACACCACTTGCTTGCAAATATCGAGAGAATAGATCCAACTGAAAAACACATAAAATAAAATTGCCAAAAAAAAAACGATGTTAACATCAAACAAGTCAACTAAAAAAAGAAAAAGGATGCAGCGTGTCGCATAGAAACTAACTGTATACCAACAATTGCCTAACCATATACCATTCTATATCTAAGTTTTCATCAATTCATATCCACAATTAAAATTAAAACAACTGAACTAATTGTATACCAACTATTTACTAAATGTACACCAACTTATAGCTAAGTTTTCATCAATTTATTTCCACGGGTACAATAAAACAAAATGGGCCAAAAAAAATATAAGCTACAATTTTCTCAGTTTGGGCATGGATCTTCTCCTCAGTTTGGGCATCGAGGCTTTTAAAGAAGATTTTGTGGTCTTTGACCTCTGGGCTCTGATTACCATCGCTCGCACCCTCGCTCGGCCCTAGAGATGCAGGTCTCTTATTGTTTCCTCATGCCATTTAACCTGGAAGTGAGAAACATCTATGAAACATTACACAGTGTGCATGAACTATACTAATTCTGCGATGTAGCAAAGAGAATACAACATCTAAACTAATTGTGCACTGATTGTACTCTAACTGTATACGAAACTAATACTATTTAAATATCAATTGTATATGCAACCCATTACATTAAACGATATAATTCCACATAACCAAATACCAAAAGTGCGTCTGTAAAAATCGAATGTGAAACCCTAGAAAATTCAAAATAAAAAAAAATAAATGTGTCCTACAACTAGGTCAACAAAACTGAAGAAAATCCACAAATAGTCATCTTCAATTGATATAAAAATGTTGTATGAATTAGGTAAAAACCCTTTGCACTGTGACCTAAAAAACCAAGAAATCAAAAAATGTAAGCAGTCTTACCTTAATGTAGATTTCTGAAGCTTATTGGAGATACAAAGCCCAACCGAGTTTGCACAGACACAAGAGAAACCCTGATTTGTGTGAGATTTTTGAATTTTCAAAATCATGCATGAGATGAGTGCTCGATTTTTTAAGAGAAAAATTGTGCTCCAGTGGTGTGTGTGAGATGAAATTTTGTGAGGGATGAAGATCTTTAAGATACGTGTGAGAGTGGGTGTTAGAAATCTTAGAAAAAAAACCAAACCAAAAAAATCGATTTTTGCAGAGGAATTTTGTGGAGCAGGCGTGTGTAAGAGGGAATTTTGTGAGGGATGAAGATGGTGGAGACGTGTGAGAGTGTGTTTTTTTGGGGGGAGGAAATCTTTTAGAATTTTTGGAGAAGATACCATACCAAAGAGGCGGGTGATTTGGTGATTGTTTTCGCTGCTAAATCAAAAATCACAACTTGTTTTTTGTTATATTATTTTTCAAAATCATGCATGTGTTGTTTAATCTATCGTTATTCCTTATTATCAAGTTAATCATTTGATTTTTTTTTCCTAAAGAACTCACCATTTTGCTTCATATTCTCAACCTTTTATGTATTTTATTTACTTTTTTTTTTGTAACTGAATGCATAAAAAAAAATTCAATTTTTATATGCAAAAACTCATTTTTAAAAATATATGAGTATGTATATTTACTGATTTGGTTCTGTTTGGTTTATTTTTGGTGGTGGGATTGTTCCGTAAAAGTTCACTCATTTTTAATTTGAATATGTATTTTATGAAATTTTTCATATATATTTTCTAACTATTCCTCAGATATGTCGGAAAACGAATTTCACTCATATATCTGAAGTTAAGTTTATAATTATTTAAATCTAAATTTGAATTTATTATTATTCATTTTTAATGGGGATATTGAATGATATTTTTTCGTATTGATTTTTTTTTACTAAAGTGTGAATGAGGTAAAGGAATAATTTGTTCGATGTAATTTTGTGGTCGGAGTAACAATCCTCCTAATGTCCTTGTTCACACATCTAGACAAAATCACACGATAAAAAAAACAATCCTATATTTTTATGATTTTATATCAAATGAATCTATTATTTTTAACATTTTTATGCAAAATTATTTTCAAAAATTTGTGTATAGATGTGTTAATCCATTCAAGGGCATAATTAGTTTTTTAGAATTTTATTATGTGATGGTTTATTTTTGGTGATGTGGTTGTTCGGAAAAAAGTCACTAATGAGATTTGAAACAGATCTTTATGTCCTGTCTTTTAAAATTTTTTTTTATCTTTTATGCATTTAAAAGCATTTCATATTTTTTTTTATATTTTGAAGTTTTTAAATTGGGTATATATTTTATAAAACTTTGTTCACATACCTTCCATTTATTCGGACCATTTATCGTAGATCGGCTTTGTCGAATAATATTTCTCACACATCTATATCGAAGTTATGTTTATAATTATTTAATATTTAAATTTATTATTATTCATTTTTAATGGGTGCTTAGTTTAATATTTTTAATTGGATTTTGCAAGTAAATGAGGTAAATGGATAATTTGATCCAAGTACTTTGTGAGCACTTAACCATTCACACACATGAAATCACACACACATACAAAAAAATATTATTTCTTTCTTGAAATCACACTCAAATATTCTTATTGTTAGGGTTATTAAAAAATAAAAAAATACATATAAGTATTATATTTTCACCAATTGTGATCTATACGCCTACCCATTTAGTCTCTTGGATACACATAATATCTATGTTTTCTTTTTCATAATATCTCTGAGCTCTATAGTTTTATTCAAAGTCCATGTTCCAACCGCCAATTCTATGCTTTCTAATTTTCTTATTATCATTTGTATTCTTGCACAATTATAGCATTTTTTTACCGTGTTATTAAAAAATAAAAAAAACATGTTAATATTTAAACTTTCATAATTATAGAATATATGGAAATACATCACCATTTCACCTCTAAAGCGAGTGTAAATTACACAATTTCATTAGATAAGTAAATTAAATAAATGTTATTCACACAGATAATTATATTCATGTACTAAGACTTTTTCAATATGCTGCAGAAATATACAATACAGAAAGCATGATCCGCACATAGGTTGAATTTAATACACAGATAATCGTTATTTATATGAAATAAAATTTTCAGCAAAGCATTAAATCGAAAAGATATTGAACAAAAAATATAAATGTATAATATATTACCGCAATATCGTGAAAAATGCACTCAAGACTCGCTATTTGCTTATTATCGTTGAAGGCTTGTTTTTTGTACATTCGCACGAGCCTCAATTTGATTCGACAATGAATGTATGAAGGGAATAAAATATATGTATGCTTTTAATTCTGCAGATACTTGAATGAATGTGCAAATAACCGAGCATAGACATCTAATATTTATAGGACTAATTTTTTATTTTTAACAGATTTTTAATATGCCGAATTTTTGTGCAATAAGATTAAATAAAGTAGTATATTTTTTCAAGATTTTTTTGGATTGAAAAAAATATATTTAAATAGAGTAATATATTTTTAAGATAGCAAAAATCAATTCACAAATTTTATATTCTAAATGTAAGAGAAATTCGATACAGATTTTCTATTCATTCATTGATTTAGTTAGATTACAAATTTCAAATTCGATTTTTTTTTATTCTTTCTATACAATAAGCAAAGGTCATACATTTCGTGTATATTTATAATTATCCAAAATTCAGCAACAAAAAAAGGCAACAAAAAGATCAAACATTCCAACTTTATGGGGCACTCTATGAATATCGATATCAGGAATTATGGCAACAAAAATCAGCAAAAAAGAGGTCAAATTATTATCTATCAGTATTTATGGCAACAAAAATCAGCAACAAATAGGTCAAACATTCCAATTTTATGAACTATCATTCAATTATGGCAACAAAAATCAGCAATAAAGAGGTCAAACATTCCCATTTTGAAAATAATCTTCCATATTAACCGAAAATCAGCGGAAAAAAAAAGATCACCAATTTTTTTAGCAAGTCTCTTTAGGCGGGAAAATATATTTAGAAACTATTTTCTTGTTATATATATATATTAAAGAAAAGATTAAATACAATAATAAAATTATTTTATATATTGTGGCATTCACATAGTAAATTAAAATACTATGGGTCGTCAGAAATACGAGATCTAAGTATAAAATAGAACGGAATCAAACTTGTGCTCCAATAATAGAGTCTTGTGTTATAAGAGATATTGATCCGAGTCCGATTTCACATTAATGCGTGTATTCCCTCCCCTATTATCCTTCATTGTTCTAAAAACATTTATAAATTTCAGCATTATATCTCATCATTAATTGCAAAAGCAAAAACTTGGATTTACTTGCATGATGGGATTGTGGGTTTTCCTTTTTGGGAGTCAGATCATGTGCGTGTGTTTGTATATCATATGTCATCTAAGCAATAATATTGTAAAAGCCAGTGGGTGACTTCATTCACATTGCTGTATTTGGCATTTTAGCTCATTTTGGCTAAGTTGTGTGTATTTTAGTGACCAAATTGGGCAATTCTCTGGCACTTTGAATATTCCACACGGTGCATTTAATTCCACTTCATCTTTCCATACCCACTTTCACAATCATGTATCTATTTTTCAAACAATTTAGGTAAATTCTGTTTACTTTATTTAAAATTGTAAAACTGACGGATCATAATATCAATATTATTAATATTTTAGCTTCAGTTGAGTTGACTAGTTAGCATTTAGCTGTACCATCGACGTAGGGAGTGTTTGGAAACTCTAGAAAAAGTGTTTATTAGTTTCTAGATGCAAAAAGAAAGAGAAAAAAATTGTTCATTTAAAAGTTGATAATTTTTTTTAGAGTTTGCAATACTCTCTTAATATACTTAGACACACTGTTTTAAATACCGGACCGTCTTTACGATTGAACCTAAGGTTATTCGGATAGGTAGTTGGGCCGTGCGGTAAGGCCTTAAATACCATTTTCAGCTTATTATCTGGCCATATACCGGCCAAAAAACCGGTTAAACCGGATTTTTTATACTTTTTATTTTTTTCAACCTTTTTATAAAAACTGAAATTATAAACTTAATATTTAACATATTTATTCCATAATTCAAATCAAACAAGATTTCAAATCAATTATTCAATCTATGTTAAGATTTAAATCAATTATTTGTATTTTAACTAATTCAAACAAGAATTCTAATCAATCAAAATATTCTAAAATTGACAAACCTCTATCATATAGGCATAGACAATCAATAAAATAATTATATAATAAAAAATAAGAAATAAAATATATATAACTTCTTTTTTTATATCAATATAATACATTAATATTTTATATAATATATTTTATTAAAATTGGTAAAATCGGCGGTTGAACCGGTCCGACCGGTTGAACCGCTTACCGGTGGCTTGGCCGATTTGATCATCGGTACGGTATTTAAAACACTGCTTAGACCATCTCCAATAGTTTGTATTACTTTAATGCAAAATTTGCACTATATTAGTGCAAAATATGCATTTCATCTCCCGTAGTTTACACTATTTTCTGCACTTAGAAAAAATATTCATAAGATTCTTTCTTTTATTCATTTAATATTATTTTTTTATTTTTTATTATTATAATTGATAAAAATATTACATAAATAATTTTATTTAATATAGTATTTATTAAATGTTTTATTTTTTAAATTAAACAAATTAAAAAAATGTTAAATTTAATAAAATTAATGCAAAATTAAAATAATAATTCATAAAATTACATATTATATTATTTTAAAAAACATCACATATAATTGGATTAACTTTAGTATTATTTTTATTAGATTAACTAAAATATAAAATTACTAATAATACTTAAAGTTAAGATAAACACATAATAAATTAAATAAATAAAACAAAATAAAAAGTAGCGTTAATTTTTCTGATCACGCCACTATTGGCGAGGTACTATAGCAAATACCAGAATAGCGCAATGTCTGGCACAGTGCTGGAGATGCAATCATCTATATTCTAATGTCCAGCACCAATTTGGCATGATTGCATTGCTGGAGAAGATCTTAGTAGTTACTAGTTAGTATGCTTATTGGTACATAATGTATTATTTACCAAAAACAAAAAACCTTACATAATGTGTTATAAATATTCTAAACTTAACAAATAAATTTTTTTCTTAATAATGAATATTAGTAGTATATTTTACATATTGGAATTGTCATTACCTTATTGCGGGGATCGAATTAATTTTGAAGAATCGCTTTCTTTTTCTTACTCCGTTAAGCATACCATACACAATTTGTTCTGACAAAGATTATCAGTTTAAATAACTTTTTCAACTCTTAATTTTAGAGATATAAAAATTAGATAAATATCTAGATTTCTGGTCAGAAATCAGTTCAAATACATCTAAAAATTTTAAGAGTGTCAACGTTGCTACCTAAAGCAATACCTGGGTATACAATGGTAGATTTAGGGTTGGATCAGATTAAGCTTTTAGATTATGATTAAATGAAGCAGAGAAGCGTAAAAAGTTGATACTTGAAAATACTAAAAAATGGTTTTAAGGCCAAAATATAAGAAAATTTTTTTAGTGATTGCAAAAACTCCATATTTCTATTAGATTCAACTATTATATGTTATTGAAGTTGTTATAATATTCGGTTTAGGCAATTACAACATATTCTTTTTTTTAAAAAGAAAATATTTTTAGTGAGAATTTTAAAAAAAAATTTAGTTTTAATTTGTATAATTTTTTTTGAATTTTGAAAATATCCAGGTTAGGAATCTTATTTTTTGGTTACCAGTCCTATTTTTAAAAAGAAAATATTTTTAAGAATTTAAAAAAGAAATTTAAATTTGTATAATTTTTTCTTGAATTTTCTATCCATCTTATTTTTGGTATATCACGCGTCATTATATCACTCGTCATTGAATTTTTGTTGGGATTTGATTCAAATACCATTCCAATTTTTGTTGGGATTCAAATACATCAAAATCTTGGAGCCAACTAAACTAATATAGAAAAACTAAAAGTTTTATAGTTGATTAATGCTAACATTTTTATGAATATTTGAATTTATAGTTTGGTTTCATTAAACGCGGAACTATAAAGAAAAAAATAAGATCATGCCATAGAGATAGAAAACGTAAAGCGACAAAAAAGACGCGTTATCGACGTCACGTGACCGATAGCGGCATTAATTATCAACGAACAAAGTCTCAAAATCCGACAAAAATAGCTTTTTTAGCATCACACAACTTATTACATGTGTCACTGTCAGGCTAAATTGACCCCCATCTTCTTTCACTTGGGCCCCAGATTCAATGAATAAACCCTTTTCGAGCAAATGAATCCACTTTCCTTGTGACGTATGCTAATGCTAATTAATAATTGACTTCTATACATTATTTATCTAGATAAATATTTACTCTCTAATTAACGACAAGAAATCGGGTGAGACGATCTAACAGACCAAAATTCATTTGATTTAATCCAAAAAATTAACCCGATAATATTTTTATTTTATTAACAACAACCAATATTAATTAGTAGTCTATCGAAAAAGTATTATTCTCTCTAAAAAGTATTGTATGTAATTCACATAAAAATATTAATTTTTGTAATATTGTATAATAATATAACATCACGAGAGTCTTGAAAAGTATTAATTTTTCATTTGAAAAGTATTACGATCCATTTGAAAAGTATTACTACGTAATTCATTTAAAATATTTAATAACCCCATAAAAGTAATTAGTAGTCCCCATGAATCGTATTAGCGGTTCCCGAAAAATATTAGTTTTTTCACTAAAAAGGTTTTCAGTATTTTTCAACCGCTAAACACCTAAAATAAATTTAGCGACACTAACAAGAGTACGAGATTAATCATAGGGTAGCAAGTTAACCAAAGTCGTCCCTCGCGGAAGACTTAGCCGGCAAATAATTATTATGCGTTACAATTAATAGAAAATAAAATCCTAAACACTCTAATTCGACTTTTAAGGTTTGTAAATAACTAAATTAATTATTAAAATGAATATTCAAAACTAACACACTAGATATGGATTAAAAATATATGAATGATAAAAATGTGTAGGGATTCAGATTTGTTTCCTCAAATTACCAAGTATAAGATCAAGAAATTGATCATTCAATTAAACAATTAAGAAAACAGATATAAACTAGGGCTAGATCTACTAACTTTCGTATTCACAGACTAAACATGGATAGATCTATTTTACCAAATTATTTAACCAATTTAGATAATACATTCTTGATTCATATCTAACCCCTAATTGAATTTAGTCCGGAAATAATAAATTCTCTCTATCTCAATTATTCCTCAAAATAATCAAAAGTTGGCCAAATAATCAATTATAACAAAAAGCAATTCAATTAGGAAAAGCATAATCAATTACTCAATACTCATGCTTGTTTATTTGATTCAACTCATCCTAACCTTAGAACAAAAAAAAAAAAAAAAGCTCATGGATAGATTCATCAATTCAATTAAACAAAAGATAATAATCACTAACATCAACATGAAGCAATTAATAGCAAAAGAAAATCAAATAGACAAATGAAGGTGGAGAAGAATTACACTTTTTCAAGTTGTAGAGAGATCCCTAAAAGAAAGCCCTAAATTAACGTGAAGGAGAAGAGGAAGAGAAAATAGAGAAATGCAAATCTAGTATCTAGCTTCAATGAATGAAAATCTAAAGCATAAATTCCCCTTTTGTAGCCCAAAGGCCCGAACAACTTGGAAGAGTCACTATGCCAAAAATCACTCGGATAACGCTTTTTTTTCTCTTTAGATAGCGTTTCAAAGGTTGTCGGAACCACTATTATCCGAAGCCTTATCCTCGTAGATAGCGCTTATAACGCGCTATCCGAGATGCATATTTGATAGCATTTTTGGGGACGCGTTATCCCATTTTTGTATTAATAAGATAACATTCCATAAAAGAAGCATTATATAACATTAAATTGATAGTGTCTTTGGGAAGAAACGTTATCCCATGTTTGTATTCAATATATCATACTTCATAAAAAAAAGCGTTATCTTACCATGATTTCAATATTCAACCAAACTAATTAATGTTTCCCACCAATATTTAATCATGTGACCAACAAGAGCAAACAAAATGCAACAGAGAGCGATAACAAAATTCATAAATCATAATATTAAAAAACTAAAAGACAAAATTTATCCTAAAATATTATTTTAATAATATAATAATATTGAACACTCCATTCACTTGAAACTAAAACAAAAGTATCTCAATTTAATGTGATAAGAGTAGTTTTGCGTCTCCAAAATAAAGCTAATAAGTCTTAGAATTCAAGCAATTATCCGGTAGTTTTAGAACAAGAGTTACGCCAAGGTAGCTTTCTCATCAAGAACATTATGTGTGTCATTCACTTGGAAACCATTTTTCGACCTTCGCGGGATCAAGAACCACATGTTTCTTTGCATCAAATTAAGAAAATAAAAATAAATAAGACAAGTAACACATACTAATTTAAAATATCACTATCATTGAGCAAAACAAAAGTCTTTTTAATCTTGTTACTAACATACAAGCAAACAAAGGGCTAATCATTCTAAATCAATCATCATGTTAATACAACAACTAACTGGATATATCAATGCATGTGACAAGTATACTGACCTTCATTAAACTGTCATATTTCCATTTTTAGCAGTAGAGTTCTTCATTTCCTTCGTATTTCTCTCTTCGTTCTTCAAATCAAAAGACGGTATGATTCCCACTCTAATCTCTATCACATTTCACAACAAAGTTTTGATCGAGTTTGTGCTTCTAATCCTGATTTTACTTTGCATTTACACATACCTACTTTTATAATTTACATTCCCAAAATAAAATTCTCTCATTATTTCGTCTAGTCAATATGTACAAGGCATGTAACCGCGCAACCTGAAGAAGTCATAACGAGAAACAATACTTACAATTATAGGATTTGATAAACCTTCAATAGGACATTGCCATGCTCCCATCCTGCCATTAAACCAAGTAGGCATTATCATTAAGACTAGCAAGCATCATTCATGTTATAATGATTGGTAAATAAATAGTACACCTAAAATGTCAAAAAGAATGGAATCACACATCAATACCATGTCATACTAGGCTGTTGCCTCCTCAAATTGACTACCAATGATCGTGTCAGTTAATAGATAATATGAAAATTATTAAAAATATATAATGAAATAAACTGTTTGTAGCCAAATTACAGATTTTATAAATAAAAAAATTACAGTAGGAAATACAAATTTTAAGTTTTTGCTTTCTTTCAAAAAATCGAAATAAGGGTATATTGTCCAGGAATGCAGACTTTCACTTCACCTAAACTACAATCAGGAATGCAGGTGTCATCTTTAATATATTTCATATCATCCTTAATGATCAGAACTAACATATCATCTATTTGGTTCTTAGAATGCTAACAGTCACTATGAAAACTAACCATCTATATGGAAATTGTGTATATGAATTTCATAGTTTTAATTGAGAAACATAATCATAAGATATAACAACAAAATCAACTAAAATTAAAGAACGAGATTAAAAGAAAATCACCTCATGCAGTGCTATTTACCGAACAAACTAGCAACATAGCGAGACCATTCTTCCCGAACATTATTTTATCTGCTCTTCTGAATATCTAATGAACTGGTACCCAGAGAAGTACTTCAAAATATATAATTATATTAAAATGAAATGTTAGAATACATGTATCATCTTTTCATAATTTTAATATGGTAACGTTGAATATTACGTGTTTGAAAAATCAATTTATTGATGAAAAATAACCCATAAAGTAGGGGTGACCACGGTTCGAATCGGTTCGGTTCAAAACCACCGGTTTACGGTTCCTCATTTTGGAGGAATCAAAATCGAAACCTTTGCCTCACGATTCTCGGTTCCAAAAGCGAAACCGCGTTTTGGTCCGGTTGTAACCCGATTCTCTACGATTTTGGTTCCGGTTTTAACCAGAATGGTTTGTTTATCTTTTAATAATTTTTTGATTTTTTTAAATAGTTTGTCATTTTCCGTTAACAAAAAGGAAAAGAAAGAAAAAGACTTGCACTTAATACTCAATTACAATTTATACTTAATATTAATAATAGTATTAAACTATTTATATATACTATTAGAGTATAAATAGATAATCAAAGTTCACATAGTTCGCTTACAACATTTGGTCTAAAATGTTTCTATGTATTTACGAATATAAAACATTATAATAACCATTTAACATTTCTTCTAAAGCATATGTTTACAAAAAAAAAATTTTGTTGGTTTTAACCTTAAAAAATGGTTTCATCACGGTTCCACCGATGATTAAAACCGCGAGTTCCACGTTTTTTGAAACCAAGGAACCGAAACCTAAACCAATCTATACAATTCGATTCGATTTTAGAACCGATTTGACCATGGTTATGATTTAGGAACCATTGACTACGGTTCAGTTTCAATTTGGAACCTGGTTTCAATTCTATTTGGCCACACCTACCATAAAATAATGTGCTACACCACAATTATCATAAGAACATAGATCGGGAAAAGAAAAACACTATCATTAATGTCAAAAACGATGTAGATACTTTCATTTTTGTTAGGGAATGTTCAAAAGACCAACCATATGTTAGATAAATGGTTTTATCATGATTTTGATGATTTTGTTTTTACACCAAAACAATATTTTTAAATGTTGTCCAAATACTCCTAAATGATTTAAAATGTTTTTACTAATTTTTTGGAGTATTTCTTAAAGTTTATTTTGACAAAAATTGGACAACACTTTTGATGATTTTGTGTTAATGTGTTTTTACACCAAAACAATATTTCTAAATGTTGTCCAAATACTCCCGATCGATCTAAAATGATTTTACCAATTTTTGGAGTATTTCTTGAAGTTTATTTTCTATAAAAATTGGACAACACTTGTCTCGTGTTGGGTCGCCATATAGAGCAACCTCGTGTCTCGAAAGATGATTTCCAAAATAGAAACGAGACATTTGAAAATTGATCGAGGTCGACCGGTCGCGCAAAGGGCGACCGTGCATGAAGAAATTACAGAACAATCAGTATCTCAAAACATGTTGAGGGGGACTGGTCCTATGGGGGCGACGGTCGGACTAGGTCGACCTGGCCCAACCCCCATGGACCGGTCCCTATGTGTGTTTTTGTTGTTTCATTTTCTTTTATGTATGTCTTGCGCGACGCGACGGCTCGCTTTATCCTTTGACAAAGAAATTCTAACAGTTGTAGCAAGAGACAATTTTTCCTTAAATTGTGGGGTTGATTTCTAACACTATAATCTTGATTTTAATTGCATTTTCTCAGTAGATTTTCAATCCTCAAGAGGAGCCTATCCATAATCAATCATCTCCTATAAATAGAGGAAGTTTTGGAGCAACAAGACAACTAATTGATATACAACACAACAAGATACACTCAAGCAAATACTTGTTCTTTCATTGTCAACATTCTTGTTGTAATAGCCTAAGTATTTAACTTTCACATCTTGAGGTCTAGGTTTATTTATTGATTACACTTGCACTCAAAATTGTATTATTCATTATAGAGTTGTAATCTTGAATTTGTGGTCATCATTCAACACAAGATATCCTTGGAGTGTTCTTGTGGTAAGAACACACTTGGGTGATCTAGGTGTTAGGTGTAAGAAGATTGTGATAATCTTCTTGTTGAAGAGTTTGGTGCTCTTTGAGGTGTTGAAGAATTTGGTGTTCTTCAAGTCGAAGATTGTGGTAATCTTCACAAGGTGCCGTTGAAGATTGTGGTAATCTTCAAGGGAGATTGTGGTAATCTCCAAAGAGATATTGTAAAGTGATGGTGTATTAATTGTGGAAATTAATAAAATTCTTTTTCTTTTTCGAAACCCATCCAGGATATCTTGGGGTGGTAGAGCACGTAGTCCCTAGATGGGGTGAAGCTCTATAAATCGATGCGTGTTGTTTACTTCCCACACTTCTATTCTTGTCTTGTCTTATTACATTCGGAAAAAGAGGGCATAATCGCTAAAATGGGCATAATCTATTCACCCCTCTAGATTATCGTAGCCACTTGGACTTATAAGTGGTATCAAAGCCAAACTCTTTGGCAAGCTCGTTCCACATCGCGAGTAAAGAGGAGCGATCATTGGCTATGAATGAAGTCTATCTCACCGGTGCCTCCACAAACAAGCCAACACTATTCGACTCCAAAAATTATGCATTTTGGAAAGAAAAAATGGAATGCTATTTACAAAGTTGTTTGTTCGATATTTGGAACATGGTCATAAACGGAGAATCCATCCCGATGAAAGACGGACCACTCGACCTCCAAAGTCCTCAAGTAGCTCAATGATGAAGAAAAGAAAATTCTCTCCTTAAATGGTAAAGCTCTAAATATTCTTCATTGTTCACTTACATTTTCGGAATACGGTCATATTCGAGGAATACGATCGGCACATGAAACATGAAAAAAATTAGAAGCTATCTATGAAGTATATGCAAATGAAATGAGCAACTCAAAACCATCTACCTCTCAAATGGATACAACATCAAATCGAACGACATGGGATGAGCTTACAACTTCCGATAATAAAGAAGTTTAACAATGCCTTATGGGCATCAAAGAAGAAAATGAGGTACGCGCTCTAAACCTCTAATTCTTATGATAATGATTATAGTGATTTGCAAAATGATTTCGATGAACTTCAAAATGAATTCCAAAGCTTGCTTGTTAAATACAAAAATTTGAAAAAGGAATTCAATGTTTTGAAAAATGATAAGGATAGATTATTTACCTCTTATGAATCACTTTCTTGTGCTCACACTACCACTCTTGATAAGGTTAGAAACCTTGAAAAGGAAAATAGTAATCTTGTTGAGAATATTAATTGCATGTAAAAGATTTATTAAAATTCAACTTGAGTACCAATAAAATGACCAAAATTGTTGATAGTTGTGATAATTTGAAACTAGGAGTTGATCATAAGCCTAATGTTGTTAATGATATGAAAAATAATCAAGTCTCTAAGCATGTTGGTCATTATGTTCCTAGATTTATTAATTGCTTTATTGCGGTAAAAAGTGTCAAACGGCTAATTCATGTCGGGCTAGAAATAGCTCTAATTATTATTAGAGACCTAAAAGTCTCAAAGCTAATCCCAAAGACCCAAACACTTGAGGGTACCACAAAACAATGTCATATTAGGTACCCGCGGAATAACAATCAAAGAAAATTCATACCGCAAGAAGACATCAAATGACTGTTTCATTTGATCAACGAGAAGACAACCTCATCACAATGAATTTCCAATAAGGAAATATGATCAACAAAGGGAAGGACACAATCATTGAATTGACAAAATTGGAGAAGACATCATCAACAAGATAACTTCTCAAGAGGAAGATACTACCAACAAAGGGAAAGACACAACCCGTGGAAATGGCGAAATTGTTAAACCGTATCTCTCCTTATTTAATTACGCATAATGTTTTATGTATGCTTGTATTTTTGCTTTCAAAATGATTTTTTTAAAAATGAGGTTAGTTATACATTTGTGTTCTCAAAATCTTTTGAAAAGGAGACCGTGCATGATGTTTTTAAAAAAAAAACTCATGTGCCTTTACTAAGACTAATGTGTTTTATTATCTCTTATGGATTTATATAGTATAAGCATACTTGTGACATCTATTATTGCTTTATCCTACACTCTTACCATTATATTTTGTGCAAGAATTATTTAAGAATTGTGTAGGACATATACTTTCATAAATGACCATCTACGTCAAGAGTGACACAAACTATCGAGGTACGCTCACCATTGTTATTCATCTCATGACTCGATATATTTTTGCCATATGCTTATGTGCTTGATTTTCAAGATATTTCAAAGTATCTCATATAAGTGCCATTAAGAGGACTTTACGATTTTTGAAAAGCACTATTTGATAAAGCCTCGTTTTATCCAGACTTGTAAAGGATTATATTTTGTTTGATAAAACATTTGATTTTTATCCTTCTCTTAAGTTATGCATTTTATTGCACATATTCATGTCTTCATTCTTGGATGCT
The DNA here is from genome assembly GCA_016081115.2 of Rehmannia glutinosa. NCBI lineage: Eukaryota > Viridiplantae > Streptophyta > Magnoliopsida > Lamiales > Orobanchaceae > Rehmannia > Rehmannia glutinosa. Next base: position 28,623,937 of record CM071927.1, on the reverse strand, counting down.
TTGTCAAAGCTCTTTTTCAAATACTTCTTTTTAAACGAGGTCTCAATTATATGGTCTCGGATTTTCAAATTTCAAAAGAGACCTTATATAGCTTTCTATAAGTATATTTGAACTTACATGTTTTATGAAACTCTTGATGATTTGTTTTAAAGCATAGTATGTGTTACTTGTTATAGTGTCTTTATTATTCGATATTATTATGCTCTTGTGTAAGATATCTTGTTAAGATTTTGCAGAAATTTTTGGTATTTTTGAACAAGCTTGATTACCAAGCGCGAGGTTAGTAGCTCAATGGTATTGCGTAGTTGAAGGTATTGATTATGTTGAAACATTTGCACTGTAGCATGTTTTTTTGAAGCCATTCGCATTTTACTTGCCTATTCTTGTTTTAAAATTTTCAAACTTTACCAAATGGAAGTTAAATCCGCATTTTTAAATGGTTTTATTCAAAAGAAGTCTATGTAAAACAACCGGGTTTGAAAATTTTTTTAGGCCAAATGATTTTTATAAAATGCCTTGTATGGTTTAAAACAAGCATCCTGTGTATGGTATGATAGACCTAGCTATTTTCTTTTGCAAAATGGTTTTACAAGTGGTAAAGTTGATATTACTCTCTTTGTTTTTGAAAAATGGCAAGATTGCTTACTTGTGCAAATTTATGTTGATGATTATTTTTGGTGCTACTAATTAATCTTTGTGCAAGAAATTTTCTAAGTTGATGCAAGATGAATTTGAGATCAGCATGATGGGGAGCTTAATTTCTTTCTTGAAATTCAAGTCAAACAATGCCAAGAAGGTGGTTATATTTCAAAGTATACAAAAGAACTTTTGAAAAAGTTTGGCATTGAAGAAGGAAGAACCGTTTCTACTCCTATGGAAACCTACATCATGATTGATCAAGTTTGAGAAAGGCATATTGGTTGACAAACAAATTCGAGGTATGTTTATCTACGTTTATTACTCCTTAGACTCGACATTTTTATACTTTATGTGTATATACTTGACTTCAAAACTATCCCAATGAATCTCATTAAAGTGCCGTTAAAAGAAATTTTCAAATATTTGAAAGACATTTTTCTTATGACTTGTTTATCCAAAGTCTTAAAACGTTCACATTTTTGGGATAACAAGTCCGGTGATAATTATCTCTCAAAATATGGCTCTTTATAATCAAATTAAACATATTGAGATTCGATAACTTTTTCTAAGGGATTATGTTTCTAAAAACGAAAAAAAAATTGAGATGTGTTTAATTGTCTCAAGGATAACTCGCGGCCATTTGTTTTTAACCATTAACCGCCGAGTCTTCTACCTCATTTCGATCTTGTTGAGACATAATGTATGTTGAATGAGGTCTATGTTTGTATTTCGTGACGCGTTTTTAAAACTTAAGGGTGAAAAATCGATTTTTTTGGATCAAATTTCAAAAATGGCTAAACAGACAACTCCAGTGACCAAATGGAGTGAGGTCGGCCGGTCGACCTCATCTTGGACCGGTCGACCTCACCTCGGACGGTCGAGCTGATGCAAATTGTTGATAAAAACGTTTATGTCCCTTTCTTAGCCAATGTTTTGTGGTTTTCACAATTTTCGTACCCTCTGTGCAAATTTCACACACAATTCACTCAAAATGATTTCTTTCTTGTAAATTATATATTTTTGAGTTTATACTATTGCTATATCATCTATGATACCCGACATCTCCGATTAATTGGTAAGAAATTCTTCTTCTTTATCTCAATTGGGTTGAACCTTGAGAGTGTGCTTCATCTTCAATATTTTGTTGGAATTCTCATATGGTTGTGTTGGGCATGATGATTGTTGTTGGATGATATGTGTATAATTGTATTTGGTGATAAAAATTTGGCTTGGTCATTTTTACAAGGGCTATATACATCTTCTTTATTATTTGACGCCCGCCAAGTGTTCAATAAAATGGTTCAAAGAAAAATTTATCACCCACATGATTCTCTCGATTTCAAAAGTCTTATATATTTAGAGAAATCATGTTTTGCAAATCAAATGAGCTTTTACGAACTTTTACACGTCATATGATCAACTCTTCCTTAGCTTTTGGAATTTTGAGCTTAATGATCAATAGCTCGATAAATCGGTTTAATTGCGCACTTTGACATGAATATATGATGTTTTTATCGTGCTAATATTCTTTTTGAGATTCCAAAGGGGGAAACAGAAATAAGCTCTTTAGCTCAAAGAAGCTAAAATAAGCTCGTGAAAGAAGCTATATGTTGTAGTTATTAAAAGCCATAAGTTGTGGATCATACTTAGTCCACTTGTTGTATTGTGGACTCATTTACATGTCTAATGATGTTTTGTTGACAGGGGAGCTTATAAGCTTTAGATACTTAAGCTCAATATATAAAACCCGAGCTTTTAGCTTTTGTATGGTTGTTTCTTTACTTATCTTGTTGTGCATGTTGATAGGGAGCTTTTGCAAAAATGTTTTTGAATATCTCTACTCCCATCCTTGTGATTATTATGCGTGGAATGTTGTCGCTCTCAACGGATAGTTATTTTTACCGGTAAAATTATTTTGTTTTCAAAATCGACCTCTTTAAATTGTTTTGGTTTGTAATCATCAAAAAGGGGAGTTTGTTAGATAAATGGTTTTATCATGATTTTGATGATTTTGTTTTTACACCAAAACAATATTTTTAAATGTTGTCCAAATAATCCTAAATGATTTAAAATATTTTTACTAATTTTTTGAGTATTTCTTAAAGTTTATTTTCAACAAAAATTGAACAAAAATTTTGATGATTTTGTGTTAATATATTTTTACACCAAAACAATATTTCTAAATGTTGTCCAAATACTCCCGATCGATCTAAAATATTTTTACCATTTTTTGGAGAATTTCTTGAAATTTATTTTCGATAAAAATCGACAACACTTCTGTCTCGTATTGGACCGGTCGCCATATAGGGCAACCTCGTGTTCGAAAGATGATTTCCAAAACAGAAATGAGACGTTTGAAATTGTACAGGAGGTCGACCGTCGCGCAAAGGGCGACCGTGCTCAAGAAATTACAGAACAATTTGTATCTCAAAATATGTTGAGGGGACCGATCCCATGGGGGGGCGACTGGTCGGACCCCAGGTCGACCAATCCAACCCCCGGACCGATCCCTATGTGTGTTTTGCTATTTCATTTGCTTTTTCAGATCTACGTGGGTGACCGGTCGCCTCTATCCTTTTGACAAACAAATTCTAATCTGTTGTGGCAAGAGACAACTTTTCCTTAAATTGTGGGGTTGATTTCTAACAGCTATAATCTTGATTTTAATTACGTTTTTCAGAGATTTTCAATCCCCAAGAGGAGTCTATCCATGATCAATCATCTCCTATAAATAGAGGAAGTTTTGGAGCAACAAGACAACTAATTGATATACAACACAACAACATACACTCAAGCAAATACTTGTTCTTTCATTGTCAACATTCTTGTTGTAATAGCCTAAGTATTTAACTTTCACATCTTGAGGTTTAGGCTTATTCTTGATTACACTTGCACTCAAAATTGTATTATTCATTATCGAGTTATAATCTTGAATTTGTGGTAATCATTCAACACAAGATATCCTTGTGGTGTTCTTGTGGTAAGAACACACTTGGGTGATCTAGGTGTTAGGTGTAAGAAGATTGTGGTAATCTTCTTGTTGAAGAGTTTGTGCTCTTTGAGGTGTTGAAGAATTTGGTGTTCTTCAAGTTGGAAGATTGTGGTAATCTTCACAAGGTGCCGTTGAAGATTGTGGTAATCTTGAGGAGATTGTGGTAATCTCCAAAGAGGTGTTGTAAAGTGATGGTGTATTAATTGTGGTAATTAATAAAATTCTTTTTCTTTTTGAAACCCATCCCGGATATCTTTGGGGTGGTAGAGCACGTAGTCCCTAGGTGGGGTGAAGCTCTATAAATCGACACGTGTTGTTTACTTCCCGCACTTCTATTCTTGTCTTGGCTTATTACATTCTAAAAAGAAGGCATAATCGCGAAAATAACCATAATCTATTCACCCTCTAGATTATCATAGCCACATGTACTTACACCATATACCTCTTATGAGATTGTCATTTGATTACATGTAATTATGTCCCTCATGAATCTCAAGACATAGTACCCGCAATCCACGTCATTGTGTTGTTTAGGCACTAGTAAAAACAACAACACATGTGTCAATATATTTTTGTGTTGAATTTCATTTATAATTATCACACACAAAAGTATCTTAATTTTCTTCCATTTTTACTCTTTGATTTACTTTTGGATACCACCATTCCTACTTGAGGTTGAAAAACCTTTTTAAAAACCTAATAATGAAAAAAAAAAAGAACGAAAAAATCATAACATACAAACCAAAAAAAAAGAAAGACAAAAGAGACAAGAATATTAAACGGAACTAAACAGATTCATCCTCAGCAATATATCTTAAAGAAATAAAGAACACAAACAAATAGTTACATGTACTCCGTTGAGACTTACATTCCCTAACAAATTCTCCTCTCAAGTGTGCAACTTGTAAATAAGAATAATATTTGAAAATAGTTGAGTTTTTTTTCTCTCTTTTTTAATTAAGCTAAACCTTTGAGGAAAAAATCACATAAGTATAAATAAATAAATATGTCAACCTATGCACAATGCCAAATAAGGATATGTACTTACATGTTAAAGACGTCCATCATATCTCGGTGATTAACAAGATCGCCATGCATAGAATCTAAATAGTATATTGTCTCAGTCTTGACATTGATAGCCAACACCTAATGTACCCTAAAATTAGACCAGTTAAAAAAATTAAATTGCAGTTAAAATTCAGAATGAACTCATTAATTATCTCTACTAATATATAGTATGAAGTAAGGTCTCACGATATGTTATATGGCGCAAGAACCAACTTAAACTTCGCCTGATTTTGTATGAGCAAATCAACTAGAGATTTTCTTTGTTTTTGCTTTTTATGTACAAAGCCAGTTTCATGCGAAGATAAAAAGAAGAACCTCCTTGATGATTGATTTTGGACCATAAAATTCTCGTGACAAGTATTTTCGATACAAATATAAGAACGTATTAGTAATAATAGAAATATATATGGCATTAAATTATGAATCTCAACGACTAAAAGTTTATTAAAGTACCGATATATACACAAATTCTAGACACTCATATCCAATGATGCTAAAGAACATTGTTAATTTCATCCACAACAATGCTCTCTTCAAATCGTTTGCCAAAAATCTCTTTCTCCATGATTACACCATGTGTTGTATTTTGAGATCTCATGAACAAATCAACGTGTACACCAACGTTGGGATTTGGTCCAAAGATCCCCGCCCGCAATGGGCTTTAAAAAGTGGCGCGAGGCGCGCCCGCGATTTGAACTCGTGAGCGCTGGATTGCACGATTAAAGGAGAGCTTAAAGGATTTGATTTGGACTACCTATACCAACAGATGCATCTTCTTTTTGGTGCCCATTACATAGAAACTCCGAGGTTAAGCGTGTTTGGCCTAGAGTAGACATGGGATGGGTGACCCCGGGAAGTTTTCAGAGTGCGCGTGAGTGAGGACAAAACGCGCTAGAAAAGACTCGTGTTGGTTTGTGGGGACAATCGTCAATCCGGTAGCACTTGAGGTCCAACAACTAGTATCGAGCAGTCACAAGTTCGAATTCCCTTGGAAGACACTGCAGTGGAGGTTGCCAAGAGCGGTGGAACCGAGATGTTGGCGCAATGGAGGTAAACGGACCAAAACTAAGATGTCATCAATCCGGTAGCACTTGAGGTCCAACAACGGTATCGATCGGTCACAAGTTCAAATTCCCTTGGAAGACGCTGCGAGTGGAGGTTGCCAGGAGCGGTGGAACCGAGATCTTTGGCGCAGATGGGAGGTAAACGGACCGTAATCGAAGGGTAGGTTGCCAGGTGGCGGAACTAAGGTAAACGGACCGAATCAAGGTGTAGGTTCTTTGGGTGGCCGAACCGAGAGGTTGGCGTGACGCGATGCTTGAATCGAAAAAGATGGCGTTAAACCGAGGAAGTTTGGCGGGAAACGGAGGTTGCCAAGCAGATCGAGCCGAGATGTTGGCAGTGCTTGGAGGGGATTGTTGGGATTTGGTCCAAGATCCCGCTTGCAATGGGCTTTAAAAAAGAGGCGCGAGGCACGGCCCGCGATTTGAACTCGTGAGCGCTGGATTACGATTAAAGGAGAGATTAAAGGATTTGATTTGGACTACCTATACCAACAGATGCATCTTCTTTTCTCGTACCCATTACATAGAAACTCGAGGTTAAGCATGTTTGGCCTGGAGTAGACATGGGATGGGTGATCCCCTGGGAAGTTTTCCGAGTGCACGTGAGTGAAGATAAAATGCGCTAGAAAAGACTCGTATTGGTTTGTGGGGACAATCGTCAATCCGGGTAGCGCTTGAGGTCCAACAACCAAGATAGTTACAATAAGGTGTATGCTTCACAATTTCAAGAGAAGGATTCGAATACCTTCTTTTCCACGGCTTTTTGATGGGGATACAACCGATTTCTTGGTATTCCCGACTTGCACTACCAACATTATCTTTCAATTTTTCAGTAAATCTAATTTGTTTGTTAATTTTATCGTTAACGTAAATAGTAATGTATAATAAATACAAAAAAATTAGACATACCACATCATCTATAGTTATGAGGTTTTTGGCCATGCCACAAAAGTACCTATTGCATCTTCATTGTTGTCACTCCTTCATCGTCAATAGGTAGTGGTAATATGGCATCCGGTTCAAAAGCTACTTTCACATGTCCAATAGGTAGTGGTCTATTGTGTATTTTATCACTAGGAAAATTGAACAATTTTCCACTACCAACCACACGATATGGGGATGATAGATATAACTTACAACACGAGACCCATTCAAATAATTGTAAATGTTTGATATTATGTAATGGGAAGATCCAACAATGAATTACTCAATTAATAAAATATTCGACTACCTCGGGAATGTTATCGATGCAAGGGTGGAACTATTTTTGTCACTTAGGTGGATAGGTCATATTGTTTCATCTTGCTCACATAAAGCTCTCTTTCAACTTCGTTAAGTCTCTCCATAACATCTTCCAAGCCGCTTTTCAAGCTTTCAAGGTCCTCATGCTTAGGCGCTTCTAGGCGGGAAGCAATCTCTTTGAGAGACTCCACATCTCATACCTCGAACACGACCAGGGTGCGGTGTTCCCTTTATTATTGCGCGAGAAAGTATATCCAAATTACCATCACCTTCCACAGCCTCTTGAGATAACTATGATAGATTCTCCTAACACACATAAAAATAAAATATAAAGAATTTTAATATAATATTACTATAATTTTAATGTCAATAAACTTACACATTCATCACAAATTTTTGGACTTTTTCATTTTCAATCACCCCATCTTGTTCGTGTGGGTTGCCTTCCAAACTTTGTAACGTTTAATGCTTTTAACTTTTGATCCCGAGTTCTTTATCTACATATTGAGATCAAAATAGATTCTACGGGAGAAAATGTACAGGCATAAAATAAAGTATCCACATTTTACATTCAAAGTTTAGAAAATAGATTGAATAGAACGAAATTGGAATCAAATTTTATCTTCCCGTTTTCTTTAACTCATTTGCAAGTAATTTAATCGAACAAAAAAAAAAAACCAAATTAGTAACTAATATCTAAGCCATCTTCAGATGATATATTAATGAAGCTACGTATCATCTTGCCAATAATAATACACCCAATAATTACAATAAAAAGTATTTTGCGTAAAGTCATAGGAAAACATAGACATTTTTTTTGAGTAAATGTACCATCTTTTGCTCAGGCGTGCGTACCCCATGCGCGAGGCCCTATATGGATACTTTGGGTTTGATGCTCTTTGGCTATGTTTTTCGCTTAGATCCTATATCATAGATATAATCATAGAAAAATATTAAAAAGTATAAAAGGAGAACACAACTTAATTACTAGTATTAAGACTACATGAAAAGAGACGATAGTACATTTTTCGACAAAATTTTTCCAATGTTCCTCAAAGTGATGAATCATGCATATCGCGGCGGAGGATATTCATTTATATTTTCCTTAGAATCCCTTACAAAGGCACATGTCAAATGTGTCTAAAGGTTCTATACAATTTGCCCGCTTACATCAATACATAGTTGATCTGTTTTTTCTCGCTACAAATTATAAAAGACTATCGCAACAAAAGCAAAACGGCAAAGAAAAATGTTACTTTAGTTAACATAAGAAAACCATCTAATAATGTTGGAAGCAATCACTAATATACTACCTCAACAATTTTCAAACTAAGATTTTTAAGTACACACAACTCCTTATTTCTCCAATTATCGATAGTAATTGGAATATTTTCACGAGCAACTACACCAAAATAGTGGTGAACAACGAACTATTAGGCTCAATTGGTTGATCATAATCATTCCAAAGTGAACCTAATAGAACAACAAATATCATATATCATTTATAAGTCATCCATGACCAATTTAGATTTTAAATGACGAAAGAATTACTTTACTTGAAATTTTTATTCCTTTATTTCGAGCACGAATGATTTTCCTCATAGCAATCGTTCGCATCCCATGTACAACTTCATTCTCATCTTCTTCCTCACCATCCTCATCATAATCATGATCATGATTACCATCGACGCTTCCATTTATCTATAAAGAAAAAAGAAAAAAAAGTTAAATATTGAGGAGAATATAATTGATTATGAAAAATTAAAAAGTATTCAAAAGCAAAAAAAAAAAAAAAAAAGTTCGCATTTAAATAAAAAAGTGAAAAATCACTTTACCTAATGTGAAATACATAACAAAATGGAGACATTCAACAAGGCATATATTTAACAATGTGCTAAATACTTTAACAAAATGAAATATTTGAAAATATAAAATGATGTCATCCATTTACCTAGTGTTTAAGTCGTCTTTTTCTCTTTTTAGTCGAATTTAGACTTTTCTGTCTCTTATTGACATGAAATGACTCATTTATCCAAATTCCCTCATCACGATCATCTCTCATATACATGATATCATCTATGGTCGGATCATTGACGGACAATTGTGACATATCGAGTAAGTATCATCATCGGTATTTAGATTCTCCTCTTCATGATATTCATTGTGATGATTAATTATTTTATTGGTCAATAATACAATAAATCATTTGATATCGTCGGATCGATGTGACTTAGAACACTTGTTGAGCTTGTGATGCTAAGATAAAGGGTTCGTCTTTGTACCTGATCTATTAAGGTCCACTTGCATAAACTATGTCTTATCAACCCGAACTCTATTGTTGTTGTCAACCCACTTGCAACCAAACACGGGATCCCAAAATTTTGTGTAATCCGATTTACCATATACGCTCAATTACTCCAAAATAAGACATATTTGCATACGTGGGTGTTCTATATTTGGCACTTGAGATATGCATTGATTCAGCTACCAAAGTGACACCGATGTTCTGCATAGTACTTTGGTCATCTTGTTCCTTTGTATAAATGTGTAGCTATTGATCATGTAACCATTGTAAGAAAATACATGTATACTTGAACCATTTGCGAACCACTTCAATCTTTCGTAAATTGAAGTAGGATTTATTGCCAACTATGCAACAATGTGATCTTTTAGCAAAGGTATAAAGCTTTGATTGTGTTCTCTAGTTATCCATGATTCATTTGATAGCGCTATTATATTTTTTATTCTGATAGCGCTTTCCCATAAAAGTGTTGTCTAAAATATCTGCGAATTTTTCAATAGTACTTCCATCTAAAAGACATATCGAAATTATATGAACCATTTTTCGGCATAGTGAGTCCAAATCCTAAAAGAAATCGCTAAAAATCATAAGATCACAAAGTAAAATGCGTTCGGCTTTTCTTTCTTGAACGGTCACCGAATCCGACCAATGAACGGCTACCCTTCGAGACGACTTTTTAGGAACAACAATGGAACAGTCGTTCCCTTTATTTTCTTCCACACGAATGGCCATTGAATGGTCGTTCACCGTCCTTTCGCCTAGTTTTTTCCTTGTTCAATTCTCTTATCCCACTCTTCGCTTTTTCTTCTTCGTTCTACATACATTTTTCTACCAAAAACAAACATAACATACACAAAAATAGACTCAACAACAAAACACGCAAGCAAAAACACGAAATATATTATAAACAATATAGAAATAAAACCAAAATAATCATATAAAATGCTAACAAAAATACACAAAACAAATTCCCTAAAAAGTATTAGTTTTTTTAATAAAACGTATTAGAGTCTCATTTGGAAAGTATTAGTAGATCCTCTAAAAAGTATTAATACTTCGTTGGTTCACTAGATCGTTGGATCTCGGGTCGTAGATCCATTAGATTGGATTCGTCTAACAATGAAGATCGCCTAACATGAGACTACCTCTTAATTAATTTAACCCCAATGGACGCATAAATGTTGTTTTAACATAATATTTCATATTACATTTAATGCGTGTTCATTAGAAATATTGAAATACTAAATTCCTCAAAAAATAAAATAAAATTGGAATACTAAATAAATAAATATTGAACTCACAATAAGAAAATATTTATTCGTTATATTTTTATTCAATATTTTTTATACCAAATATCCGCTTATCGGGTTTTCATTTATTTTAGTGACTACTATCTACTTCCATACTTTAATCATGCTTTTGCTTTCAAATTGTTTGTCTAATTAAACTAATTTAAGATTTATCTGCAGTCGACTTATTTTTATAACATGGATCTAGTATTACTAGTATTACATAATAGTGATGCATTATCGGAAGATCTTTACGAAATACAAAAATCTATATTTTAATTGAAGTCAAAATTTACGTGAGATTGAATCTCCAAATCAAATTACGATGTTATTTTTTTCAAAGAGAAATTACGATGTTATCTCATATCAATGGAATATCAAGAAAATTACTCAAAAGTCAAACCTTGCCGATCCAATGCATTTTATTGGATATTTTGTCAAATCAAAGTGGAAGCATCTAAAATTCATTGTAACATAATTTTTTTACTATTGGTAATTTTAATAAGCATTTTGTGGTTACCACTCACTTGTAGTTCAAGTGGTATCGCTTACCTTTTGTAAGGATTGTTGATCGGGTTCGAACCCGGTATCTTTTAGTTTATCTGAAATTTATTTCATCATCTCCAACCAGTACTCTCAACTTATTAGAAATAAACATTTTGTGGTAACCAGGTATTTTCAGTGAGAAAATTATATTAGAATTATCCTCATTGAGTTTTGTGTTAACAAAAATGCTGGTTTTGGAAGCAAATTAGATGCTAAAACTATCATAATTCATAAACAAGGTCAAAATCATACCAGAAGCCTCGTCATATGTCTGAGAATGGACAATTCGTGATCTTCCTTCTTTTCATGAAGTGAGTAATAAATTGAAATTTCTACCTACAATTAACCGGAGAATATCCTTTAAACACTCAAGTCATGCATAAAATTAGAGATAAAATGAGTCATAAGAAATAACTAGGATATATATTATCAAAGGTGTAACATGGAGATATTTTTATTGTGTAATCAGTAACGACGGAATTTCATGAATCTATGGGTCTCGGTCTTGTTGACTTGCCTAAGCTTTGTAGTTCACCTTTTTTGTTAAAAATGAACCCCATTCTCGTGGATCTCCACTACCTCACCCATAGAGTTTTGTCGAGATAGTAAATTATGAGATGTGCCTCATTATGGGCGGATCCAAAGCTACTTGTACACATAACTACACAACAAGAAATCCAACTATCAATATTGTTACTGAGAAAGGTTCGAACCCCCCCTTGTGACTCGGCAAAGGTGGGATTACATCACTCAGACCTTCACACCACTAAATTATGCTCCGAGGGCCACCTTCTTTGTTGACGTATTGATTTCATGGGCCTAATGAGCATAGTGGAAAATGGCTCATCAATCATAATTTATTGTCGTTGCATGATATTGATACCATTAGGATCCATTTGGATTATTGGATTGGCAGATTAAGGATTTTAAATCCATAATAAGAAATTTTGATGTTGTTTAGATGGAGAAATTTATAATGTATTCCAAATCCTTGGAAGCTATTTTTCTGATTATTTTGGAGGATTTTAAATCCTTTTTATTTAGAGTCATTTAAAATCCTCCTCTCAAATCCAAATCCTCTTATATCCCAAATGCAAATTTAGAGAACATAAACACCATGAATAATATTGAGACAACTTATAGTATATTTGTTTGGTGATTGGTGATGATTGGAGGAAATTTCTAGGGGAATGAGAGTTTCATGAGATGTATTGAGAGATGTGCGTATTAGTATAAAATGCATTGAAAATCGTAATGTATGTTTGGATGGTAATTGGGAGAAAAAGTTGGGAAGAAAATGTGATTGAGAGAGTTAAATAAACAGAGCTTTAGATTTTGTGAACGAGATGGTGTTTCGAACAATATATTATTTGGTGTTTGGTCTTGGTATTAATTTCTTGGTAGTGGTTAGTACTCCATTTAATTTTCAAAAGTTTTTAGCAGAGTAGTATTTATTATGGGCGGTTCCAACTTCAATTTCCAGCCATTAACTTTGAATAGGAATATGCAGCTGCCTTGTTCATGTGAAGTTTATGCACCACATGCTTTCAACAGAAACTACTCTACATACTTAAAACAAAATTTGAGGTTATTGTATGTCACAAATAAGAGAAAATTGCATCGTTAGTCCCACAGAATTGACATATTGCACCCATTAGTTCTATACTTTGCTTATTCCCATAATTTATTTTGTTAGCATTCAAAGTCCCACAGGTCAAAAGTTGCAAATGTAGTCCATTGACCGTCAAAAACTAACGGAGTATTACACGTGTATCTCACGTGCACGTTGGTCGTTAATCAAACCTGTGTTTCATTTTGAGAAAATTGAAAAATTGCATCATTGGTCCCACATGAGTTGGCATATTGCACCGTAGTCCTATACTTTGCATTCTTAGTCCCATAGTTTATTTTGTTAGATTCAAAGTCCCACAAAAGTTAAAATTTGAGGAATTACCGCAATGGCAAAAAAACATTTTGGTGAATTGCTTATGGTGAAAATAATTATTTATGTGCTTAAAAACGTTTTAAAAATTATTTTACAAATAAATACATAAATTAACAATTAAAATCAAAATAATTGAAATTTTATTTGATAATTCTTTCAAGAATTTAAAAATTAACAATAATAAATTTAAATATACAAAAATAAGTCTCGGAAATTAAAATATGAAATTGCAAAGTTTATTTAATAAATCTAAAAATAACTAATTAAAATTATTGAATAGATTCTGAAAATTATTTTAGTAAATCCAAATATTACCAAAAATAATATCTAAACCTTATTTAATAATCTTTATTTTGAAAATTTTAAATTTTATTAAAATGATTTAAATTTACAAACAAAAATTTGAAAATAGTTAAATAAATAAAAAATTTATATAAAACTAAATTTGAAATTTTATTTTAATTACATTATTAAAATATTTTTATTCTTTAATTATTTTTCAAATTTAATTTTTAATTCAAAATTACTTCAAATAATATTTAAATTTTAATAAATGTTGGACTTGCCAAATAATGGTTAGATTTTATTTTAATAGTTCTTGGATTTATTCAATTAGTTCTCAAAATTTATTCTATAATATTTAGATATATGAAATAATCCTTTAAAAATAATTTCAAATTTTTAGAATTAATTCCGTATTTTTAAATTTATTCAATAACATTTGAAATTTATTTTTGCATTTTATAGATTTATTTTCGTATATTTATATTTTAGTATTGATTTTTAAATTCTTAAAATATTTTTTAGATTTATGTCCATGTATCCAGATATTAATTTTTAATCTATTAATTTATAAAATAGTTTTTAGACTTAATTTTGCCTCATAGATGATTAGAGGAGGAAGAACTCATTTTTATTCTCAAGATTTTAGAGTAAAAATGAGTGAAATTTGAGCTTGCACCTATTTTTTCCTAGCAAAAATGAGAAAAAATTGCTACCGCGCCTTATTTGCCTTAAAAAAAAAGATTGACCTAATTTTTCCCTCCAAATTGACCATTTAATGGAGATGACAGTTGTTGGTGTTAAAAAACTAACGGTGGGACTATATATGCAAGATTTTGCTTTGTATGAGACCATTAAGCATTGACATGGGACTACGGTGCAACACACCAATTCCTATGGGACTAAAGATGCAATTTTCTCCACAAATAAACTCGTTCTGTTCTATCAAGATGGGCTAATGTGCGCTCCTTTATTTTCTTTTCAGTTAGTAGTAATTTTTAGTACTATTATACTTACCTAGACTTTTGTTTTTCCCTTTCATTATTACAGAAAACTAAAAGAATGAAAAACATGTTGGAATTTCATAATAACAATCATAAAAATAATAAACATCCTAGAACATACGATATAATTTTAGGACATAAATGTCATGCTTATATCATCAAAGATCTATGGAATTAATGAAATACCTGGATCTATCGTAAGATGTGTGTATGCGGAATACTTCAATTATGGATCTCCTATGAACTCGAGCACAAGCATTCCACAAACACGAACGAGGTTTGATTTTATGATCTTCCTCAACCAAATCTCCGGATTTCTTATGGGACCTCTTTTTTCATCTTGATGGGAGAATAGAAAACTATGTATGTTTTAGTATATTAAGGACCATAACCATGTATTCTTTATATAAGTATCAAATTAGGTTCTCATAATCCCCTAAGTTGATTCTTATTAGATATCTACTCTTTGTTTCCATATCAAATTCAAGAGCCTTAGAACTCCACTAAATTTTTTCTTTTTTATTTTTTTAGCAAAATAACACCCTGGGGTGTGGGGGATTGAGTGTGATCCCCCACCGTATATCAAATAATCAAAATGTTATACAATGTCATGCCCGGTCAAGGGGGAAAATCAAAGAACAAATAACCTATCACTACGATATCTAGAAAAGACTATCATAGAGAGAAATCTAAAGAATAATACCAATGATCTATGAAAATCAAGCTCGGATATCCCGGTTGGTCCATCCGAATGAGCGCAAGAAGGTGGTGAGAAGCGTGCCCTCATCAACAATGTGATCGCGCAAGCCAAGTAGCGACTCCCAACTCTTTAGGTGATCACCTGGTCGATTCCTCTCTGTGTATGTGGGAAATCGAATCGAAGGTCCTTCAAAGATATTAGAACTCCACTAAATTTAGATCACTTAGTTAATCTAATAATAATTAAATAATAATGGTAAATGTAATTAAAATATATTGTCCACATATTAGAAATTAAATAATTGCTAACAAAACATTCTTAAGGGTTGATTAATGATTGAATGTTATTCTTTCGTTTTGTAATTTTTTTTTATCAAGTTATCTAACCTCTTGTCAAAAGGTTCGAAAGTTTTTCAAATTCGACTTTAATATTTGCTTATTATATCTTTGTACTAAAAACTTGGACGAAACAACTAAACATGCAAAAACTCGAGGCAAGTTAAAATAATCGGAACTTTAATTTGATCGACTATATGTCATGGTATTCAACATCGATCAATTTGAACAATATTTTATTTGTTCTTCTCAACTTCTCGAAGGTGGTCGACGTTGGAGGGTATCATTTTTTTTTTTTTTATGACAAATAACCA
The DNA here is from genome assembly GCA_016081115.2 of Rehmannia glutinosa. Lineage (NCBI taxonomy): Eukaryota > Viridiplantae > Streptophyta > Magnoliopsida > Lamiales > Orobanchaceae > Rehmannia > Rehmannia glutinosa. The sequence continues at coordinate 28,608,215 of CM071927.1, read as the reverse complement.
TTGATCAAGATACCCAAACTGAATAACTGATTAAGCAACTAGAAAATCTTGTTGTTAATATTTTATCACGATGTCATTTAATTAATTACTATTTAAGTGGATAGGAATATCTATGAAGTTTCCTTTGTGGTAATGCAAGTTATAGTGCGTGTCTAAAAGGCCACTTTTATGAACCACTTGTATAAGTAGGTATAAGGTACTATCAATTAAAATTCTTGCTTCTTCTCCCCACATCTTTTCATATTTATTATCCACTCCTTTTCCTAGTTATATGTATTGTCGCTCTCTTTAATTTGTCCCCATTGAATACAAAAGTCCAACTTCAACGAACCACACATCTCGTTCAAAAAATCTAAGAAGTTGAATTTACTTGTTTGCCTCCACCTTGCTTTCGTGATGTACATGAATGCCATATGCAATTGGGAAATGAAAGCCTTTTAAAATATAATTTTATGAGGCAATTGGTTAAAGATCACATAAAATTTTTAGGGTAAGTAACCTTGATGTGTGTGTATGTGTGATAAGACAAAAATATAAAGTGTGTGATGGTGACTAAGTGGTTAACATTAATCGAGATAAGAGTTTATGACATCTCCAACCAATTAAATATGATGTAAAAACTATACTAAATTTGGTATTTTAGTGTAATTTTATCAAAATTATATTCAACTCATTACGCCAAATTTTACATTAAATGAATATTTTATTCTTTCTTTTTCATTTTATAGTAACCAAATTTATTTATTTATACAATTATTTTATTTACTTATATTTTACTACTATTAATGTAATTAATTATGAATTTATATTTAATTATTATTATATTAATTAATTATATTAAAAAAATAAATATTGAAATTAATATTAGTATTTCTTTTAGTTTATATTATAATTATTTTGTATTTGTTAAAATTTATAGCACTACAAGAAAACAATCAAATTCCAACAAAATAATTCAAATAAATTAGACAACCATGTAATTTTTAGATTCCAATGGAAATTTCAAGATCTACATTACAATCGTTAGAAAGTTTCAATGGAAATTTCAACGATAAACAAAGCTATTGCCTATTGGTATAAACCATTGGAGTTACGGTTGAGATTTAAGATTCTAACAAAATTCCAACATCACAACAAGCCGTTGGAAAATAAAGTAATTCCTACGATAATAAAACCATTGGAATAATCCATTGAAAATACTATTGGAATTTTAAAAATTCCAACAGATGTTCCATTGATAAGATACCATTGGAAAATTCCAACAAAGATTCCAACGGTAAACAAAATATTGGAGTTAATCGTTGGAATTTTCGTGGGAGTTTTAAAATTCCAACGGATATTCCAATGCTACGATGTTGTTGAAAAATTCCATTGGAAACTCCAATATTGTTAGGAAATGTCAATAGAGGTTAAATAATTTGATAGTATTATCCATAATGATAATATATATATATATTTTTCTGGAGTTAATCATATGAAACTACATAGTTAAGCGTCTTGACTTTTATTTAATTGATGATGGGTGACCCCTAGTTAAAACATTTAGATAATGAGATGAAATGATTGAATATTCCAACGGATATATAGAATTGGATTACCATCAAATTAAATTCCAATTGCATAACTTTGTTGGAATAATTGTTGGGGATTTTTTTCCAATGATTATATATTTCAACGAATATACCGTTGGACTAAATTCCAACGGTATAACTAATTTGAAATTATTGTTGGAAAACCGTTGAAGTTTTTTCCAAAACTCCATTGAATATGCCAATGGATAATGGATATCTTGTTGGACTAAATTCCTTTTCCAAAGATAACTCAATTGAAATTATTGTTGGAAAAACCGTTGAAGTTTTTTCCAACGGTTGAATATTCCAAATGGATAGATAACGTTGGAAATACCGCTGGCATATTTTTTGGAAAATTTGGAGTTTTGAATGGAATTTCGACATTCCAACGACCATTTGACATATTTTTTTACCAATGATGATCGTTTTGACATTTGAAATCGAAAATTCTAACGAAAATTGGCCATTCCTTATAATATAGAAATGTTATTAATTATTAAAATCATGTTATATAAATTAATTATATATAAAATGAGGATACAATTGGAATTTATATTTGAAGTAGAAGGGGATTTGAGGAGCAAATATTGGATAATACACTAGCTAGCTACACCAAATTTGGTGTAAATGGATAGTATTACACCAAATTAGGTTTAGAATTGGGTTGAAGATATATTTTTGTATATTTAGTGTAATATGGTGGGATTTGAAACTGGGTGGATATATCGTTATCAATCTATATTTTTCATATTAATTCACGGAAATGTAGAGACAATAATATCTAGTAATTGACTTTGATTTCCTATTAACAGAGTATTATATTTAAGGCTACCTATGGTTTAGCAAACATTGACTTTGCAACTCTCGGCCTATTCTCACAACTTCGTTAAAGGGGCCTTTCCTAATTTTATTTCAACAAATTGAAATATTTATCATATTCAACGCCAGAAATTGAACTGGTGATCTCACTCATGCAAGTATTAAGTTATTACGGCTACAACACTAGTGTTGGGGTAATTTAACAGTCGGAATAGGAGATTTTATCCCATTTGTGAAACCTACACTTATTCCACGCTTATCTCATTTCCTATTTCATATGTTGGATGGAAGACACGCAGACAACGATTGTGACATCATGTGACATTATCTTTACATGACACGTGTTTTTCATCCAATACAAATATGAGTGAAATAAATTAAAGTGGAATAGGGGATCTTATTCCCTTTTAAAGTTGACTAATTTGACTGATTATTGTGAATACCTACAAATTCTGACCAATGCCTATACTAATTATTTTTTTAAATTTTATATTCTTTTTACAAATTACAAAATTCATACATTATTTTCGGATAACTGAAAGTCAATTTCATTGACTGAATATTGTGAATAACTCATTTTTTTAATTTTTTTCTGTTTTAAATCGATCCTCATGTCGAAGCGGCAAAATATTTGTGTTACAATATAATTTATGAAAATATCTGACAATACCTACCGAATTCCAAATAAACTTGAAAATTATTATATTCGGTTCCATTCGATTTATTTACATTCAAAGTAACCACCCAATAAATAATTCACATTAATTCACAAAAGCAACCCACACACCCCCAACCCCACTCCACCGCCTTCCTTAAAAATGAAAGACAGTTCGACCCAATAGCTCCACACTCCAAACTCCCCCTTTTCCCCTCACAAAACCAAATGAACAATCTCACCGCCATCACTACTCCTCACTATTCTCTCTCCTCCGATTCCGCCTGTAAAAGGCAAAAGCACCGCCACCACAACCGTCTCGATGCGCCGGAGGACCACCACCAGCCTTTACTCCCCGGACTCCCCGACCACATAGCTCAACTCTGCCTCTCTCTCGTCCCACCTTCCACTCTCTACTCTGTCTGCCGTTCATGGCGCCGCCTCATTTACTCTCCTTCGTTTCCCCCATTTTTATCTCTCTACGCTATCTTCTCATCAACAGAAATCCAATCCGACCTATCAAACCCCATTCAATTCTCCTCCTTCGATCCTATTTCGTGTAAATGGCTACCAATCCCTAATCCGCCGCCTGAGCCTCCGATTCGCCTCCTCCTACGCCACCCTTCATTTATATCCCGCTATCTCCCCATCCAATCCGTCGTCGTTTCGGGCAAATTAGTCCTCCTCGCCGCCACGGCCGGCGAGTTCCTCCCTGCCTTGTCTAAACCCCTGATTTTCGATCCCCTGTCCCAGAAATGGGCCCACGGTCCCCCAATTTCCGCCCCCCGCCGGTGGTGCGCCGCGGGGACGTCTCGCGGGGTTGTCTACGTGGCGAGCGGAATTGGGGCTCACTACGACAACGACGTCGCGCGGTCTGTCGAGAAGTGGAATTTCGATGTTCAGCAGGACCGCCTTCAAAATCAGCGGCGGTGGAGATGGGAAAAAATGGCAAAGCTCAGGGACGCTAAATTTAGCCGGGAGGCGATTGACGCCGTCGGATGGAAGGGGAAATTGTGCATGGTGAATGTGAAAGGTGTGGCTGCGAAGGAAGGGATAATCTACGACGTGGAAAGGGATACGTGGGAGGAGATGCCGGAGGGGATGCTGGCAGGGTGGAGGGGTCCGGCGGCGGCGATGGAGGAGGAGACTATCTACATGGTGGATGAGTCGAAGGGATGGTTGAAAAAGTACGATCACGTGAAGGACACGTGGGTGGAGGTGGTTAAGAATGAGATGCTTAAAGGGGCGCAGCAAGTGGTTGCGGCTGGGGGGAAAGTGTGTGTACTGTGTGCTGATTGTGTGGGCATCGCGGTGGTCGATGTGGCGGCGCGCCTCCGGCGAGAATTTGGACGGTGGAGGTTCCACCTGGGTTTGAAGCAGTGGGCATTCACGTCTTGCCTAGATTGTGTAGTTCCGATGTCTAATCCCAGTTATGTTTTTTTTTTTTTTGTGGTAATATATTTTTGATAAATACAAGCTTTGTTCATTAATCCAGTGGAAGATAGACATTTTTTATTTTCGGTTTTGGCCTTTTTGGGGGGTTTAGTTTCACAATTATTCTTTATTTATGTATCTGTGATATACACATTGGTTTTCTTAAACTACATTTAATGGATGCCTTTTTTGTCGTATTTGGTGTGCAAATTTTGTTTCCATTGCAAGAAAAAGGAAATTTCTGTGTTTGCATATTGCAATTAACTTTCTGCATTGATTCCTTTGATTAAATAGTAAGTGGTTCTTTTATTGTTTCTATTTTGAATGGATAGAGTAAATACTCATTACACAAGGGTACTTAAGTATTCAATAATTAAAAATCATCCTATATAATTTTGCAGTATTGCCCAAATTGAACAAACATATCCCTCAATTTTCCAGCATTTTTTTTTTTTGAGGAATTTTTTGAAGTATTGATAATGTCAAATCCTAAATTTGAGTTTCTGGATTTGTGTAATAAGATTGAAAAGATTTTCAAGGGTTTTGGTCCACTATTCTATCCTTGGGAAAATTTGTCTGTTCCTCTTGTCCCTTTCAGGATTAATGTTATTTGGTTTTCGGGGCAGTTGTTAGATACAATTGATTTGTTATTGATCGTCTTTCTTTTTTTTCATTTTTCCTGTATGTATTGTTAATAAGTTTTCTTTTTTAAGCTGCACAAATCTTTTTGTCACGTTTTTATTTGAATCTCACATAGTGGTAATGTGGTACGAAAGAAATAATCGAGAAATTTATCTTCTTGAATTATCACCTTAATTGGGATGAATAAAAACTATTAGACGAATGTGATTGACCTCAATGACACTATGTCGATCATATGAATACAGAACCCTTGTTTACTATCTAAAAATTGATTGTTTTACTTTTTCATAATATGCCGAGGCTTTTTTTCCCATTAAGAATCAAAAAACGAATTGAAAATTTTCAGCGTCTAAATATAGACTCATAATTTTTTCGGGCTATTTCTGTTTTCTGGCCGAAGAGCAAAACAATTAAACATTAGGTGGAATTAGTAAAAAGACATTTAACTACTTTTTTAAACATTAGGTGGAATCAGCAAAAAGACATTTAACTACTTTTCAGCGTACGTAAGAACTTTTCGTGTTCTGAAAATATAACAAGTCTCTAGTTTTTAACTGAATTTATAATATCACTCCAAATTTTGATAAAGTAATTCCCTTTTTTTTATAAGTTTTTTGAACTTAGTACTCAACAAGTCAAATTAATTTCTATTAATTTATAAGGCAAATCCAGACCTATTAACCTTCTCATCATCTTTAGTTTGCTTAACCTGCTTTGTTTGCATTTAGTTTCTTTAGTTTTGGTTATCTTACAATTTCCGGAAAAATTACAATATTATTGACTCCTTGGAAGCCATTATCATGCCGTGCTGATTCAGAAAGTCAATAGAAAAGCTATCGAAAGGAGTAACTTCTTCATCTAAAATTGATAGATATTGTGTTTAACATGTTGAGGGACATTCTTGTCACATTAATAAAACAAGAATTAATGAGGTTAAAAATTTAAAATTATGAAATAAAATGTAGCTTCGAATCTCGTGGTTGGTTTATTGCCCAGTAATGATAGTTAAAACAAGCTATCCCACATCGACAACTCTTCCAATCGTGCTTCAGTCCAGTTGAGAGATTATTACATTATTCTCCAATTTCTATATTACAATTTGAAAAAATTGGATGAAATTTGTTACATCAGACGTCCTTTGTGAATTTCTCAATAGGAAAGCATATGAAGTTTTACCATACAAACTAGTAGGCTAATGCTTTGATAGACAAGAACTTAATAACATACTAACATTGTCTGATCTTCCTTATCTGATTGCAAGAATGTGATACAATCAGCTAAAATTCGCGCTTACTACATTCCAACAATTATGGAACACCATTTTACTCGAATCATCCAAACTATAACAAGATTTCACAAACTCTGAAGAGAAAAATCCTCTCAATACAATCATACTTCTCGGCCTCAAAGTCAGCCGAGAGAAGCAGAAAATAAATCATAGAGAAAAGTAAGTACCAGACATGGGAAAACAGAAAACCCATCACAGTTTTTCCAAATATTCCAAACCAGCTTTGGCATATATCGATTTATTAACCACTTTAATCACCCACAGTACAAACCACAACATAGAGGTTTTCCAACGAGAATGCGTCTCAATATGCCATTATCAAGGGCGCTCAACACTCACAGACTGACAAGACACATGCACACAAAGTTACGCACAGCAAATATAATTTTTCCAGCTCAGGCGCTAAAAAATACAGAGAAACATGAGTTATTAGTCACCAGGACAACAAAGCAGAATGAAGATCACGCAATCAGAACAACATGCCAATGGCAGTAAATCGAACTTCTTTCTCCAGATACAGTATCGTTCTTAGAAGCATCACCGATGGTATGCCTCAGTTATCGGAGCTACAGGATGTCTCACAAGATGAAGAACTGTCCAGCTGTAAACGCCTCAATTCTTCATAAGCCCACTCGAGACCAGGACAGTAGTGGACAGGTGGATTGAACCTTGTATCATTGATGTCGTCTGGCAAAAATGCCCCGTTTTCAACCAGGAATCTAATCGCTTTCTTCTTTCTTTCTTTAGCTGCATTGTGAAGTGGGGTCCCTGTATACAATAGCAAAAAAGATGAGGTAAGATAAAAAGAGACGAGAAAAATGCTTCTAATTTGTGTTGTTTTAAATGTAGTATTACAGTTGTAGAAAAATATACTCACAGCCACATGCACCCTTAGTCCGTGCATCAATGTTAGCACCACGCTCTAGCAATTCATCCATAACTTTAAGATGGCCCCTTTAGCAGCAAGATGGAGAGGGGTCACACCATGTGCTTTTGGTCCCCAAGCAGCCACATTAACATCCATTCCTTTGTCAAGAAGCCGTTTCACCTGCAAAATAATGGAAACGACCTGTTATCTAAACTCAAAGAGCCAAAATACGAAATAAAAAGTAACAGAATGGAGAATCTAAGAAACAACAACAAGAACATCAATTCAAGTGACAGAAAAAAAAAAATAACAAAATCCATTTCGTAAAGCACATGATTGTATGTTCTATTCCCAACTTAGACAGCTGTAACACCTGATAATTTTACAATTTGTTGGGTTTAGTATATTAGACCTTTGGGATTTTAAATTTTGGCCCAACATAGAATTACCATTCTTGGTTTTATCAAGCCCAATTAGTATTATATTGACAGGCCCATTTTATAAGCCTATTGCTATTTCTATTTTGTTTTAAGCAACCCATGCTCAGGTTCTAGAAGATTAAAATCTGCAAAAAAATCTTTTTAAATTTCAAATTTTAAAATTATAGCTTTATCCTTATTATATCATTTAGATAAAATCAAATCTTTTTTCTTTAACTGATACATGGCTTACATCAAATATAACGCACGTTTCCAAAATGCATTTTCCCAGTTCCTCCAAAAACCTACGTTCTCTTGGCATACTAAAACTCCCAATAAAATACTCTCAACCCAGATGCCATTTTTAATTGTTAGATGCATGCACATGTTAAATATGACATGAGATTATGGTACTTAATGGTACACGAGACTATGGTACTTAATTTGTACAAGAGACTGATATATTATCCATGAATATTTATGCAATTAACTTTTATACATGTGTATTTAATTTAGACAATTGCATCCCTATATAGTTGTTGATAACTCATCCCATGTTTTAACATTTCATGTTGAAGAGTGTGGTGTGGCCGGTGAATTGATCAACGACAAGTCAATTACTAGCAAATTTTCATTATAGTAGTAGTTTTTCGAACAATATTGATTATTTTAAATTTTCGTATTATGCAAGTACAATGATTTACTTTTTTTCATTTCCGTACAAGGAATAACTTAGTACTAAAAACATTACCATCATCCATGTGCGGAAATGAAAGAAAGTAAACAATTTTACTTGCGTACTATGAAATTCAAAATAATCAATATTGTTCGAAAAACTTTTACTATAACAAAAATTTGTCAATATTTGGATTGTCGTCGATCAATTCACCCACCACATGTCACGCCAAACTCCTCAACCTGAAATGTTAAAATATGGGGTGAACAATCAACAACTCAATGGGAACACAATCATCTAAATTAAATACACATATATAAAAGTCATTGCATAAACATTTATGGAAAATATATCGTGTACAATTAAGTACCATAGTCTCGTATACAATTAAGTAAGATAGTCTAGTGGCATATTTAACAAGCGCATACATCTAACAATTAAACACGACATTTAAAATAAACAAAAGCAATAAAACCCCTCCTTAATTAAAATGCAGAAAAAATTTGAATCGTGTGCTCGCTTGAAAGTTTTAGACCTTGTAACAATAGCTTCCTTGATTGTAGATTTGGAGATTTACAAAGGAAATTAGGGTGCTACAGTGAGAATTTTATCTTATGCAACACAAAGCAACATCCCCATGAATTGGCTGAGGTAGCAACAACAGCAACGTACATGAGGAGAAGAGATAATGCATATGATAAACTTAACAAGACCAACTAAGATCTTAATCTGAACCATTCCATAACCTAATTGATTAGGTGCATTGTGTGATGGTGTCTGATGACTAGCAAATTTCCCCACATGTCAATAAGGCACAAGTGATTCGTGCCAGATCATTCATCATGAGAGTAAAAGCTCTTTTTGGCACCATCTCCTTTCTAATCCTCTTTTTATTGGAGAAATTTTTTTCTCAATCCACAAGGAACTTCTACTACTACATTCTGAGGAAACAGAAGCCCTTTCTAGCGAAGCTATTCGCATAAAAAAACATACTGGTTTCAACCTCAGCAAGCACAAAGAACAGCCAGTCTGATTCTAGACAAGATTTAATGCTACAAAGAAAGATCATGATATTGTGGACAAGACAAGCATATCATAACAGAAGCACTGAAGTTTCTCTAACTCTGCATACACACTCTCAAATTGTGGTCTGTTTAAGTTAAAATATTCAAAATTACAAATAGATAAGCAAGTTAATGTTCTTCATTGCATGCAACACTACATTGTCTGCTTGATTAGTAACTAACAGTAAAATATTTCCTGCAATGCAATCATCAGAATGAATCACAAAACACACAATCTTTTTCAAGAACTAACTTTCAGCACCATACATATTCCTGTATTCAGGAAGAGGGGCTAAAATTACTAAAGCACCAAACCTAAAAACATCAAACTGAATTAGATACATCACTTATTTAATTGAGACAATGGCCCGCCCTTTAATAAAACTTATGATGAAGAGGGAAAAAAATACCTCCTTGAGGTCACCTTTCCGAGCATGGATGTGGAGCAGGGTCCAGCCTCGATCATCCCTATCGCTTCTCGACCTAAGCAACCTCCGGCTCCTCCTAATAGATTCCACCTCAAACTCCGGCATTGAAGGATATATATCTTTATAGCTTTTGATAACAAAGACAAACTCTTTTGCTATATGCTTCAAACCCACAGACTTCAATTCCTAACACTTTTGTTTCTAAGAAGGCCAAAGTCTAAAACTAAAAACCCGTTTACGTTATTCACGATCTTAAACTACAAACACTAGACTCATAGAGACAGACGTTATACGGGTTTCAATCTTTGAGATCCCTTTTTCACAAACCCAAAAATCCTCACAACAAAAGGAAAAACAATGCAAGACCTCAAGAATGACACAAATACTCAGAACAGAAACCTTCAATATTTTCTATACGTATAAATCCTATCTTCGAATTTCAGGGCAGAAAACGTATCTGAATATATAAAGCGGTTGACGAGAGACCTGAAATTTCAGAACTTTTTTCCTAATATGAAATCCTTCTAGGATCGGGAAACAGAAAATTTAGCGAGAGGAATGATTGGCCAAGTTATATGGGGCAAAAGGATTCAAGCCAGGGCCAAACACTCGGAGATTGTTGGTGAGCTTGACATCGAATGATGATGAGAAACGAATTTTAACAGAGATAATCATAATTAATGCCCTAATCCTGAAATCAATCAATCAAATATATTTCGCAGAAAGGGAAACGATTTTATCCCAATACTATGAGGACTGGACTCTATTAGGCGGTTGCATATATGTATATTTTTGTATTATGTCTGCGTAAAGAGGTACGGAGGAATTGGAGCAAACCCTAGGCCGGCAAGGAGAGGAAAAGGGGATGATGAAATCTAGCTCTGGATCTGTATTCTGTAAGCGCAAGGATATATAAACAAATACGTCTAGACATACTCGCACTTCTAAAAGCGTGCCCTGCCTGTTAGTGTGGAGCAGAATTCTACTCTTCTCGAATCTTTTTCGGAGCTAGAATTAAAAGAGGCTGTGTTTTCTATGTTTCCTGATAAGTCACCCGGCCCTGTTGGGATGAACCCAGCGTTTTTTCAAAAATTCTAGGATATTACCGGGTCTGAGCTTACATGATCTTGCTTTCGATTTTTGGACTCTTGTTCTTTCCTAATTGGTTTCAATGTTACTAATCTGGTTTTGATTCCAAAGAAGAACAATCCGGAGCTTATTACGGATATTCGGCCTATTGCTCTTTGTAATGTGGCGTGCAAGGCTATTTCAAAAATGCTTGCAAATAGACTGAAAATTATATTGCCAGGCATTATTTCTGAAGTCCAAAGTGCGTTTGTATCGGGCAGGTTAATTTCTGACAATATTATGGTGGCGTTTGAGATTAACCATTATCTCAAAAGGAAAAGGCAAGGCAAAGAAGGTGTGGCGGCTTGTAAAATCGATATGAGTAAAGCCTATGACCGGATTGAATGGGATTTTGTTAAAGCCATGTTACTTAAGTTGGGTTTTCATATCAAATGGGTGAATCTCTTAATGCTTTGTGTTACTACTGTCCGTTACAAGGTGCTCCATGGCGATTTTGAGTCTGAAATTTTTGTGCCGGAAAGAGGACTACGACAAGGTGACCCTTTATCGCCCTATTTATTTATCTTGTGTGTTGAAGGTTATCTGCTCTTATTCAAAAATATGAGCCTAGAGGATGGATTCATGGTTGTAAAATAGCAAGAAATGCGCCTAGCGTGTCACATCTCTTTTTTGCGGATGATAGTTTCTTCTTTTTTAAAGCCACTCGAGATGAATGTGTAAGATTGAAGCAATGCCTTGATATCTACTTTAAAGCTTCAGGCCAGGTTATCAATTTTCAAAAATCCTCCATTAATTTTAGCTGCAATATGGAGGTTTCAATTGCTGAAGACATATGTGCCTGTCTCAACATCTCCAAGGTGGATAGTCATGGTTCCTATCTCGGATTGCCGTCTTTGATTGGTCGTAATAAAAAGGAGGTGTTTGCGTTTATTCGAGAAAAGGTTTGGTCCAGATTACAAGGGTGGAAGAAGAAGTTTTTGTCACGGGCGGGGAAAGAAATATTGCTTAAATATATTGCCCAAGCTGTCCCTATTTATCCTATGAGTTTATTTCTCCTTCCAAAAGAATCTTGTGCGGAGATTGAACGTATGATGAACTCATTTTGGTGGGGTAAAGGGGAGAACTCAAGTCGGGGTATTCATTGGATGTCTTGGAGTAAATTATGTGTTTCTAAGAGTAATGGTGGTCTCAACTTTCGGCGCTTGCACGAGTTTAATTTGGCGTTACTCGGAAAACATGTTTGGCGTTTGATGACGAAGCATAATTCTCTAGTAGACCGTATTTATAAAGCGAGATATTATCCGGATTCTTCTATTAACTCAGTCCAATTAGGATCTAATCCGAGTTATATTTGGAGAAGCATCTTTCAAGCAAGGGAGTTTGTTCTTGGGGGCTGTAGGTGAGAGAAATACTGAAAACTTGTATATTTATTCATGACTGAAAATTGTACAATATATAGACAAGTAATCCTAACATAAAACATAAATTAAGGAAAAGAGGAAAACACCACAACCTAAATTAAGGCACTAATGCTGCCACTAAGCTACCACTATCTTATATTTTATAATATCTCAACACTCCCCTCAAGGTGGAGCATATACATCATATGCATCCATCTTGTCACGTATATAAGTTATCCGGGACCTGTAGAGATTTAGTAAAGATGTCAGCAAGTTGATCTCTAGAGTTGACAAAGGAGGTCTTGATGACTCCAGAGAGAATCTTTTCTCTAAGAAAATGGCAATCGGCTTCTATAGGTTTCGACCTCTCGTGAAAAACTGGATTGGATGAGAGATGTAGAGTTGACTGATTATCATACACGAGCTCAATAGGACCAACATCACAGAAATGTAATTCTTGCAATAAATGTTTGAGCCACAAAAGCTCACATATTGCATGAGCCATAGCCCTGTATTCGGCCTCCGTACTTGATCGAGCAACAACGGTATGTTTCTTACTTTTCCATGAAATCATGTTTCCTCCTATGAATATACAATAACCAGAAGTAGATCTTCGATCATTCTCATCTCCTGCCCAATCAACATCCGAATACCCAATGACATCAGTGTGGCCTCTATCAGTGAAAACAAGTCCTTTCCCAGGTGACCCTTTAATGTACTTGACAATTCGAATAACTGCATTCCAATGACTATCACAAGGAGAGTTGAGAAACTGACTTACTATATACTTACTGGGAAAGATATGTATGGTCTGGTCATGGTGAGATAATTTAGCTTCCAAACTAGCCTTCGGTATCTTCCTGGATCAGGATAGGGCTCCCCTTGGTTAGGAATCAACTTTACATTAGGGTCCATTGGAGTAGCAACTGGTTTACAATCTGTAAGACATGTTTCTTCTAGAATATCAAGAGCATATTTCCTTTGAGGGATAGAAACACCTGACTTTGATTGAGCTACTTCAATCCCAAGAAAATAACAAAGAGGACCTAGGTCCTTAGTTTGAAAATTGTGAAATAAGTGTTGTTTTAATGCCTTGATACCTTCACAATCATCGCCCGTAATTACAATGTCATCAACATAGACCACAAGGTAGATATATCTATTTGCCGAAGAGCATCGAAAGAAGACAGAATGATCTCCTTCACAGCGGATCATTCCAAATTGTTGAAGAACTTTGCTGAATCGACCAAACCAAGCCCGGGGTGATTGTTTCAAACCATATAAAGACTTTTGTAACTTGCATACCAAACCATACTCCCCCTGAGCAACAAACCCAGGAGGTTGCTCCATATAAATCTCCTCTTCCAAGTCACTGTGCAAAAAGGCATTCTTGATATCTAACTGAAAGAGGGGCCAATGTTTCATGGCAGCCATAGCGAGAAATAAACGAACTGAGGACATCTTTGCAACTGGAGAAAAAGTATCACTGTAATCTTGACCATAGACTTGTGTATATCCCTTGGCTACCAGGCGAGCTTTCAAGCGATCGACTTGTCCATCAGGGCCAATCTTAACATTAAATACCCAACGACAACCAACAATGATTTGCGGAGGAAGGGGAACAAGTCGCCAAGTATTGTTGTAATCCAAAGTCGACATTTCATCAATCATAGCCCTTTGTTTCCATCCTGGATGGGATAGTCTCTTAAAGCTGTCTTAGGAATAGAAATAGAAGAGAGTGTAGAAACAAAAACACAATATGTAGGAGACAAACAATGGTAGGATAGAAAATTGTAGATATGATAAGGGTTACGGGTAGAGCGTGCACCATTGGGGATGGCGATAGGCAAATCAGGTGAAACAGGTGGATCGGGTGCAGGTAGATAGACCTCTGGAACAGGATCTAAAGCTCGTGGCTCGAACCGTCTTTCATAAGTAATGCCAAATCGATTTATAGGTGGAGAAGACTATGGTGAAGATGATGGAGTATCCGACAATGCTGGAGAATCAGAAGGCTCAGTAGCTGGTCGAAGAAACTCTAAGTAGGGTACAGGCAAAACATGATCCAATTCGTGAGAAGGGATAGTAGTTGCAGGCCAGCAAAGTATAATATGTCCTCGAAGAAAGTAACATCGATGGAAATGTAGAAACGGTTTGTAGGAGGAGAGTAGCAGCGGTAGCCCTTCTGAGAACGAGAGTAACCAAGAAAAATACACTTGATAGACCGAGCAGACAATTTATCACGACTAGGAGATAGATCATGAACAAAACAAGTACAACCAAAAATACGAGGGGAACAACATATAAAGGGGTAGGGTGCAAAATAGAGTAGGGAACCTGACCATTTAACACAGAGGATGGCATGCGATTTATCAAATAAGTGGCAGTAAGGATAGCATCACCCCAAAACTTTAAAGGTGCATTGGCATATATCAACAAGGTGCGAGCGGTGTCAACAATGTGTCTATGTTTTCGTTCAGCTACCCCATTTTGTTGAGGTGTATGAGGACAACTAGATTGATGTATAATTCCGTTGGAACGTGTAAAGGAATTGAAACGGTCAGAGAAATATTCTTTTGCATTATCACTACGCAAGACACAGATCATTTTACCAAACTGAGTCTTAATTTCTAAGCAAAAAGTTTCAAAAATACCAAATAACTCAGAACGATCTTTCATTAGAAATACCCAAGTACACCGGGAGAAATCATCAATGAAAGTGACATAATACCGATAACCTAAGATAGATGGAACACGACTTGGACCCCAAACATCAGAATGAACAATATCAAAGAGAGATGAAGCTCTGTTATTAATACGATTAGAAAAAGAGACTCGAATATGTTTACCTAATTGACAAGACTCACAATTCAAAGACTTCAACTGTGAAAGACCAGGTACCATTGATTTTAACTTAGGTAGACTCGGGTGACCCAAATGACGATGAAGAAGATCAGGGGATGTAGTAGCGGCACATAGAGTGGAAATTATTGGTTGAAGGTAATAGAGACCACGAGATTCAGATCCTGCGCCAATCGTCTTCCCTGTACTCCGGTCTTTTATCAAAAAAGAATCAGAAGTGAAAGTTATGGTGCAATTTAAGGAACGAGTTAATTTACTTATGGATATCAAATTAAAAGGACAATTAGGAACCAATAAGACTGAACTCAATGAAATTGAGGGAGTTGGTGAAACCCACTCAACTCCAGTAGCCTGGATTTTAGACCCATTTGCAACAATAACATAATGGGGAAATTTGGTTTGTGATATTTCTGAGAAAATAGAGGAATTACCAGTCACATGATCAGAAGCACCGTAATCCAAAACCCATCCCATAGGTGTAGAGTGAGAGAGACAACCCTAGAATTACCAGTGTGAGCTAAAGTGGCTGAAGATGGTGACTGTTGGGCTGCCTTCAACCGTAAATATTCCTTATATTCGCTGGGAGATAGAGTCTCACAATCAGATTTCAAGAAGTTTTCACCATTCAATATGTCGGTTGTAATGGTTGTGGATCCTTGAAAGGCAGACGAAACTAGACCCGTTGTTTTGAAAGAAGAATAAGGCATTATGACTTAAAAAATCAGACGTGAAACTGTGTTTTCCGGCATGAATAGTATTTTACGACAAAATAATATTTTCCGAACTGAACGATTTTTCTAGGCATGAACAGTGCTTTGGCAAAGTAATATTTTTCTAGTGAACAGTGATTCCGGGCGTGAACAGTGATTTCGGTGCGTGAGCAGTTCCTTGTGAAACAGTGACTCCTGGGAATTCTGGAAATTCTGGTGATGTGTGGGTTTGGAAGGGTAATAAGAAGGGATTTTATTCAGTAAAATCATCATATCAGTTGTTAAGTAACAAATTGGATGCTAGTTCTCAATGTCAACAGGTCTTTGATTGGAATAAACTCTGGTCTCTTAAGGTGCCTGCCAAGGTTAAGAATATGGTTTGGAGGGCCTGTCATAATGTGTTGCCTACTAAGGAGTGGCTTTTATCTAGAAAAGTTGATATATCTCTTCTTTGCCCTGTTTGTAATTTGGAAGTGGAGACTTTGTCGCATGCGTTTTTTTCTGTTCTCAAGCAAGAAGATGATGGGATTTGATCGATCTTAAGGTAAATCTGCTGCATAATTCAACCTTTCTGAAATGTCTTAATGATATTTGGTGCTGCTGCTCTTTTGATTTTAAATGTCAAGTTAGTATGGTGATGTGGGCCATTTGGTATAATCGTAATGAAGTGCTATGGCAATATAAAGGTAGGACAGCAACACAAATTATCAATTTTGCTAGTTCTTATTTGATTCAGTGGCAAGCTGCTGAGCGGACTCATCAGAAGGACTGGTTTTTGATGACATGTGATGGTGCTTTGAAGTGGGAAAAACCAGCTGAGGGTGTTCTTAAATGCAATGTGGATGCCGCTATTTTTAATGAGGGCTCGAGGATAGGATATGGTTGTGTTATTAGAGATTGGGAGGGGAATTTTGTGGCAGCTTTTCAAGGTTCGATTTCAGGTTCTTCTAATCCAGAGGAGGCGGAGGCTATGGGGATGAGAGAAACTTTAAGCTGGATTAAGGATAATTGGAGGGATTCAATTGTTGTGGTGGAATGCGATTCCTTGAATGTGATTAAAGCTTTGAGAGGATTTTCTTTGGATATGTCCTATTTTTCTGATTTAATCAAAGAATGTAGTAGATTTCTTGATAGTCTACCTAAGGTGTCTTGTGTATTTGTGAAGAGATCAGCGAATGTGGTTGCTCATGTGTTAGCTAAGCGAAGATCTCATTCTGCAGTGTCCAAGAGTCCAAGAGTGGAGATCCTGTCCTTCTCTCTTTATTTGTAATGAATCGATTCGATCTGTTTTAGTAATGAAAGTTATTCCCGTTGGTTTTCAAAAAAAAAAAAGCGTGCCCTACCAAAAAAATATATTAGAAATCTTTTTTTTTTAAGGATTATATATATTGGAATTCTGAGGTGACCACAAAAAATATCATGATTCTTAATTTAATTAAACTCTATTTTTTTTTAAGATTAAAAACCACTCGTTAATATCATAAAATCCAAATAGTATTTGTTTTGCAAACCAAATATTATAGATCAATGAGTTCAAACTAGGGGTCATGGAAATCGCCCAACAAGGATTGACAAATGGGGATTGGGATGCTATCCTAAACAAACAATTAAGACGATATGTTTTTAGCATAAGGAGCATAGAAATAAGCAACTAGGGTTGTGATTGCTTGTGAGAATTTTTTTCCCAAAATTTCATTTTCGAGTGAAAAAATTTTAGAAAGTGTGATTGTTTATGGGAAAAAATGAAAAAAATTCAAAAAGAATCTCGTTTTTCTCCAAAGTTTACTTATTTTTTTCTCACATTTCTCAATACCCAATTATACTATTTATTTCTCTCTCATCTCCCTATTCATATTAAAAACTTCGATAATTTCTTTAATTTATCACTGTTTTTAAATAATTTTTTCTCTTAATCTTGATAAGAAAATATATAAAATGATATTCATATTGTCTATTTTTGGTTCAATTTTTCATTTTTCTTGCATTATAATTTACACAAGAAAATGGCTTCTCCGTTAGCGGCTAGCGTAATGGTTGCGGCATCACCAAAAACTTCTACCAAGGATAGGTTGAATTGCTTGCCCAGAAGAAGGGCTTCTCGTAAGGCTAAAGCTTCAGCTACTTCCGCTTCCTAGATCCAAAGATGGGCGTTTGGGGCATTGATGAGCGTCGTGAAAATCAATAAGCTTATTGTTAGCCAAAAGAACCACAAGGAGAGGATCTGGTGATGCATTATCTCAAACTTCCTTTTGTTCCGGAAAAACTAAATGAAGTCTGAAGAGTTCATGCATATCATTCTCCAAATTAACTAGTACATGTTTATGGCTCGGAAAGACCAGTAATTTTCTGTTTCCAGAATTACATCTTTTAGTATCAGATATTAATTCTGTAGTTGGATTTGGCCTTTGGGTTTATGTTATTGTTAGCATTTGCATTTCACTCTTGTAAATATTTCTGCAGATGTAGATATCTAATATCAGGACATTCAGTCGTGCATGCATGTCTCTCCATGTGCATTTTGGTTTTTCTGAATGCATAAATATGTTACTCGTATACCCTTCAAGAAAAAAAAAATTATGTTACTTGTATATCTGCTGCATCTATCCTTCCCAAATTAGTATCTTGCTTGTCGACAAGATTCAGTTTCTTACAGGTTATGGAAAGACATCCAAATATATTTGGTCCTTAAAAATGCAGTTGACTACACAACAATACTCATGATTTTTTCATTGACACAAGTACAGTACACTCATGAATTTCTTGTTATTTGAGTAGAAGCATAATCTTTTGCCCAGAATAGGAAACACAGGAAAAGATTATAAATAATGGTTCTCATGATATGAAAGATTATAAATAATGGTTCTCATGATATGAACAAATGATTTTAATGTAAGGCCCTTAGAGAACTCCAGATTGCAAAAATTTTGCACCCTAAAATGTTATTTAATTTTGTTGCATTCACACAAAATTGCTGTCTGCTAAAAAAGAAAGTAAAGACATACTTGGACCCAAACAGCATAGCTGCTCCATATATTATGCTGGGCAATATAGCAAAGCATAATGATATTAGTCCACCAAAAAGTTGTACCATTTATTGATCTGTTTCTCATGTGTTTCTTCTGGGTAGGGAAAAGGATCAACGGGAGGCGTGACAAACAGTTACATTCTTACAAAGACTTAAGCACAAGAACTCTTCAATTTGATCTACATTTTAGAGGGTCTAATTACATTTTCAAGACATCATAACAGAAAACCATGTATTTTTTGAAGCAAAGGTTGCTATTCTGAGTTGCTTGGAGGCTTTTCTTTTGGATGCTTGGAGCTGTAATGATCAACAAGCTGATTATGATTTGCTAGCTGAACCTGAAAATTCAGATCAAATGTTAGTATCAATGTCATGATATTTCTTCCTCAACACAATTCTAAATGAAATGATGAGATAAGCATCCAAAGCGCTAAGATGTCATAATGAGGTCAATAAGTCAACTGCAGAAAGGAGCTAACCCAAACCAAACTTTCATGAAGTAATTTATGTTAAAGCTGCCATCATGTAAACCCTTAACCACAACTGATACAAATCAATAACTGAAAACATAAATAAATAACAAACTAAATGGATGATGATATTCAGGTTTTCGTAAACTAAACTGGAAAGAATAAATTCAGTATCTTCAGGTTTCATGTAGGTACATCATTCCAAACATGGCAACCATCAAAACTATTATCCATAATCCATGAATTCTCAAGTGACAAAAAATGCGACGTTTAACAGAAACTTATGTTCAGCTATGTGTGATTGTAAACCATTCAGGGTATATGCGCATGACCTTCTTAAATATATGCTCCTTAACACCAACCTCTTTTATCATTCACCCATATTTCTTGATCGACCCAGTTAAAGTCTTTATTTAAAGAGAAAGATATTAAGGTGATTTCTAAAAAGTCTTCGTACAGTTTAAATTCGAACGATGATGTAAGTCTAGCAAATCAGACTAAACACATAACCTTTTTTACAAACTTTGATATTGTAGCCCACTAAATAGTGAAACATAGGTTGGCGTGTAAAACGAATCGAGTAGAGCCGCAAAGAGTATTGTTCAAAGCTTCCAGCTTGTTTGATTTTTTTATCGAGCATTATAAATTGTGTTTGAGCTTGGTTTGGTTAACCGAATCGAGCTTGGACGAGCTCTAGTCGAGATGAACACGAGTCGAGCTAGGGTAGTTTGATATTTTTACACATGATATGTTACTTTTTACTAATCGAGCTCGAGCGAGCTTTATATTTTACCAAACGAAAAAATTGTTCAAACTTGGTTTGTTATGTCAACGAACCGAGCTCAAACGAGCTTTTAACCATCAATCTCGAGTCGAGTATCGAGTAGTTTGGTTTGATTTTCACCCCTAAACACCGGTGTAAAAGTTAAACACACAGACAAAAACAACAAAAGTACACTACAATGGAAGACCTCAAGCACACAGAACAGGCTTCCCGACAAATCTGCATATTTCATTCAATGAATAAACCAGCTGCATTCAGAGATAAGCACAGAAATGTTATTGATTGGCTGGTAAAATTGCAGCACAAGACAGAAACAGCAGTGCTGCACTTATGAATATATTCGATCAGGAATAGATAAAGTAAGAAGTCCAGTGGATGTATTGCACTCACAAGTGACTGCATGATCATATCCCTGCATGTTTGGACCCTGGTTGGAGTTTTAAGGCCCAGTAAAGACCACTCTTGAAAACATAAATCCCCAGTAAGACACTTCAAAAAGTTAAACGAATCATGCCGCAGTTATTGTCAGTTTAAGTATATTAATTTCATATCTTAAAAACATTAAGGCCTTGGAAATAAATTGGCCCTCTTGTTATCATCATAGCAAGCATGAACAAAAGTCACTTAAGCCTTCTTTGGTTTCCGTAAATCAAGAACCACCTTTCATTTTAATCTTGCAGGATGGCCTACAACATAAGACAAGTGGGTAAGTCATATGTTTTCCAATGAAAACAAGATGCTACCACTGATGATGATGCATCCACTTCCTAAAGATCTTTCTCCTTAGTACCCAAAACACTCTCATCATGCCGAATTCCCCTTTTACCCTATTCTCAACAAGCTCTTGAGATAGTGTGTAAATTCAGCTTTTGAAGCTACAAACAAAGTAGTTTTTTAATCAAAAGGCAATGGAAAATAAGAGGAAACTGAATCACTTAACCTGCTATGGTGACTGATAAAGTACTGGTTGGATGCTTCAATATTTAACATCATAAAGCAAGTTCTTATGAAAAATGGCTAAAAGTATGTATTAAAGATGTAGTTATAAGCAAAGAGCAACCCATATGGCATTCATAAAGTTTGGATGCCTTGAATATATGCTCAGTTAATCTCTACTTGGTTTTGTTCACATCTTTAGATGCAAAAGTAAGAATATCAGCGTGCTGCAATCTGTCATTGAAGCAGAGGGAGGGACCAAGAAATTGGTATAGTGATAGGAAGACTTCAAGGAACAAGGAGAGTGGTGTCCTTTGATGGGGTTGAGGTGTTGTTTATGAGAAGATAAAATGATCTGTAGTGAGGATCCTCATTTTATAAGGACAAATATTAGGTAATGGATGGAGAACGAGAAGCTAATAAAGTAATGAGACTTGTTTGCTTTTAACGCGTTTAATGGATGTCAACCAAGAACAAGGGCGATGATCCATCAATTTTCATCAATTTGATCACAATGTAGGATTTATAGAATGAAAATTTTTGGATTGTTTTATCAAATCAAGATGTTTAAAACTTAGTTTACGGGTGGGAATCACGAAATTGATTTATCGAGTATCACCACATCTTCCAGTGTCCTTTCCAAAGCTTGGCACCAGTGCATAGTCTAAGAAACTCATCTCTGACTAACTACTCTAGTACACCCATAATTGTTATCAAACTCCTTGTCCACACAACGAAAAAGAAAAAAGGAAAAGAAAAAAACAAGAGAAGGAAACAGGACGATTACTTAGAAGATATGCAAACGACTATCCAAGTTTATCGTCAGTACAATTTAATAGCTATTACCTCAAAGAAACCCATCAAACATAGACCGATTCAAGCAAACCAATTTACATACAGGATAAAGTAAAAATTCAAATCAATTTCCACATGAATTGCACATACAGATATATCAAAAGCATTAAGTTGTGATTGGACTGAGAGATTACTTTACAAATCGGGCAGACGACTTTGAGGCCAACTGCTCGGGCCTCGAGCTGCGACCCTTTGGCCTTCTGATTTTTCTCCGCATTCTTTCGCTGTGCCTCGATCTTCTGTTTTCCTCTCGTCATCTGTTTTTTTCTCCTCGATTTTCCTCACTTGTCTGGGTGAATGAGCGATAAAGGGCTCTCAAAACTAGACACTCGGACACGTAATGTGAGATAAAATGTTTGTGAAAGAGGAGGACCCGTGTCAACCCGTGGTCACCATTGTTAATACGGTGGAAAAGTTGAAAACATAGCGATGAAAGTAATTGATGGATGGAAAGGGGGAAGAAAAAGGTTTTTTTTTTTTTTTCTTTTGTTTGTGTAAAACTGGAAATGGAAAACGCAAAAGTTTTGGTCCCAATAATTTGTTTTGTTCTTAAATTAGTCCCCCACTTACTATTTTCCTTCTTTCAGATTAAGCCCCGTGACTGACTCCCTAAACTTTGGTTTGTTCTCAATTTGACCCCATCTTTTTCTGTTACTTTCCGAATTAAGTATCATGTCTTCTAGTATTATCCCATTAAGAAATTTACTTTTTTATTAAAAAATAATAATATTTTTTTTATTTGGGAGTATGAATTGGGTAGGATAATAGCGTGTAGTGAAAAAAAGTACCCCTTCCTTCAAAATAAGTCACATTTGTTTTCAATTTCATGAGAAAATTTATACACATCAAATATTATAAAAAAATCCACATTGTCCATTATTTAAGTACGTGATTTTAGTAGGATCAACATTATGCTTCAGTGGCAGAAATTTGTGCGATAAGAGCGATGATCCGGGTTTGTTCTGTTATAGCAAAATAAGTTGTGATCGAGCTTTGTGCGGATCAAATCTATATCCAGCATCAGCATAACCAACTATCCCAGAGTTAGTCGATTCCTTGGAATAGAATAACCCCAAATCTGTAGTACTACTGAGATATCGAAAAATGTGTTTAATACCATTCTAATGACTTCGAGTTAGCTCAGAACTGTATCGTGCAAGTAGATTTACTGCAAAAGATATATCAGGTCGAGTACATTGTGTTAGATACATTA
The DNA here is from genome assembly GCA_016081115.2 of Rehmannia glutinosa. Lineage (NCBI taxonomy): Eukaryota > Viridiplantae > Streptophyta > Magnoliopsida > Lamiales > Orobanchaceae > Rehmannia > Rehmannia glutinosa. The sequence goes on along the minus strand of CM071927.1, from coordinate 28,585,007 downwards.
ATGCTCCAATAGCATTAAGGTAAGACACTTCAGGACCTATAAAATCGATTCATCGGATTCTTTTGGTCAGAATAGATCTTTCTCGAGATTTAAACTGCGCACAATCATAGGGGTACTCAAAGGATGAGCCTTGTCCAATTAAATCGTTTGAGCATCCGTTTAGTGTAAGCAGATTGGTGGACAAGTATCCCGTTATCTTTATGCTTTAACTCAAGACCAAGACAAACTTTAGTTTTTCCAAGGTCTTTAACCTCAAACTCTTTCTTTAGATATTCAACAGCATTGGATAATTCTTCAGGGCTGCCAATCAAATTCATGTCAACGACATATACAACAATGATAGCAAATCCAGTATCTGATCTTTTAATAAAAATGCATGGGCAAATGGTATTATTTTTATAACCTTCATTAGAAAGGTATTCATTAAGTATATGATACCACATGCGACCAAATTGCTTTAATCCATGCAATGATCTTTGCAATTTGATCGAGTATAATTCACGGAGAGTATTTGGCATTTTATATCCATCTGAAATTTTCATATAAATATCAGAATCTAGTGAACCATATAAATATGTTGTCACTACGTCCAGTAGACGCATATCTAAATTCTCGTGGACAACCATACTGAGAAGAAAATGAAACGTGATTGTATCCATCACGTGTGAATATGTTTCATCATAATCTATCCCAGATCTCTGGGAGAATCCTTGAGCCATGAGTCGGGCTTTATATCTCACGACTTTGTTTTTCTCATTTCTCTTTCGAACAAATACCACTTGTATCCAATGGGTTTTACATTGTTTGGAGTTCGGGTAATTTGTCCAAATACATTCCATTTCTCTAAGGAAACTAATTCAAATTTTATTGCTTCCTCCTACATAGGCCAATCAGGCCTCTGACGATATTCTATTATAGAGTGTGGTTCACAATTATAATCATCATTTATAATTTCTTGAGCAACCGAGAATGCAAATTATCATCAATAGTTATTTCATTTCGATCACATATTTCATTAGTATAGCTCCTGGGATTCTCGGTGCTATCAGAATTTTTGATTTGTACATATTAGGTTCTACAGATTCGTCTGGAGCATGCTCATTAGTATCAATTCTCCCTTTTTGATTTTCGAGGAACATTATCTTTTGAGCCAATAGTGATGTGAACCGCAGCAACAACTGTGCATACGACCCAATAATAATACGTTGTTAACCCAAGATCTTTACTAGTTCGGTTAAAGTTGGTGGAAACCTCCACCCACTGCTTAGCAAAGCAGGAACCTTGGCATGTGTAGATGCCAAAAACAAATGCGGAAGTTTGTTTGATAAGTCAAAATTCGCAACAAGATGAACAATCTTAAAGCTCTTCGAAAAACCCAAACGGTTGGAGAGAAAATCTCTATTCAATATTCAATATCAAAGTTATGAAAAATAAACAAGTGTTTGCCTAATATAGGCGACTCAAAACAAACCCTAAACCAACTAGGAAACAACTTAGAGAAAATCGAAAAAGTCAATAAACTGGACATAACTCAAAAACGCGGCCAAAAGCACGGTCGTGCTTGTAAACACGGCCAGGCCGTGTTTGTCACGTCTTCACTGAACACGGCCATGAAAATAAGCATGGCCAGGCCGTGTTCTTCATGTAATTATCCCCTGGCGTCTTCATGAAAGTTGTAGCCCTTTCTTAGCTTTTCATAGAATCTTGAATCAACTCAATATCAATTTTGTAGAGAATGTTATGGCCAACATACTAAACCCTGCCAGTGCTGAAAATTGTTGACGCGCTTGGATGTTTTTGAACGCAACCTCTTGTTTTTCGATCGTCAATGCTTCCTTTCGACTCATGATTAACTAACATGACTCTATACTAAATATACTTGGCCTCTAATATCAACTTGGCCACTCAAATGACTCAAAACAATGGAAATTAACACCTAATTTATGATAAACAAATACAAGAACTCAATTACATAGTCTTTAAGAACTCGAGATAGCTTGCATTTGGTGTTGCCTGGATCCTTTGTGACTGGATTCTCATTAAATAGGTCTACCACGTTTTTGTCGTGGGAAATCATCATTCATTTTCTTATTTTCATCTGGAACAATAATCCTGGCTGGAGCATTTGCAGCCGGAATATGAGACTTCGTGACTTTACTAGCATCATTAAATGCATCAGGAAGTCTATTCGCAGTATTCTGTAAATGAATGATTTTATTCACCTTACTTTCACATTCAGAAGTATGAGGATCCAAATGGGATAAGCTTTGTTCATTCCAGGAGAAACTCTCAACTGGTTTTTGTTTATCTAAAATATCTTTATCCCTTCTCATTGATGGAAATGTTGTCTCATCAAAATGACAATCTATAAATCTAGTGGTAAATAAATTTCCCGTCATTGGTTCTAAATACTGAATAATTGACGGAGAATCAAATCTAACGTATATACCAAGTCTGTTGTGGACCTATTTTTATCCTTTGAGGAGGTGGAATCAGCACTTGAACAGCACACCCGAAAGTGCGTAGGTGCGAAATATTGGCTCAAAACCAAGAGTTAATTGCATTAGGGAGTACATATGATAAGCAGTGGGGCGTAATCTAATGAGTGATGATGCATGTAATACTTCATGACCCCATGCTGCACTAGTGAGCTTTGATCTCATTAATAATGTACGAGCAATGATTTGAACTCGTTTAATCAGGGATTCTGCCAATCCATTTTGAGTATGAACATGTCCTATTGGGTGTTCAACATTAATTCCCAGTGTTGCGCAATATTCATCAAAACGTTTTGATGTAAATTCTCCGGCATCATCCATTCTTATATTCTTGATGGGATAATCATGAAAATGTGCTCGGAGTTTAATAATTTGCGCTAATAATCGAGCAAATACAATATTTCTTGTAGATAATAGACATACGTGTGACCATCTACACGATGCATGTACTAAGACCATGAAATATGTAAATGGTCCACTTGCAGGATGTACTGGTCCACAAATATCACCATGAATACGTTGTAAAAATGATGGTGATTCAAAACCAACATTTTCCATGGAAGGTTTAGTAATAAAATTTCCTTGTGAATACGATTCACGAAATAATATTTGGATATTAGCATTTTCGTGTCTTTTAATGGATGTCCATTAGTGTGTTCAATGATTCTATGCATCATAGTTGTTCTGGGTATCTGGCGATCATGTCATAACCCAAATATGTCAAGTATTCACCAGCTTCCAAGGGATGGTGGCGTAGGATTCAAAAGCTTTAATTTGGACACAATACAATCCGAAGTTGTTGCTTCAAATTTCTCATGGGCAATTCTTTTTCCCATTTTATAGGATGTGATACACAAACACTATTTTTTTTTTTATTAAGTGTCTCCAAGTGATAGCCATTATCACGTACATCCTTAAAACTCAGTACATTTCTTTTTGATCTACTATAATATATTTTCAATATGCAAGATTGTATCATTGGGCAACACCACTGTTGCATTCTCAGAGTCATCAATAATCTCAACGGGACCAGATATAGTTGTAACTTGTGTCTTGCACAATTTTGCACTCGAGAAATAAACTTTATTTGTTAATATTGAGTGCGTTGTTGCACTATCAAGTAGACAATAGTCTCTTTTCTCGGTGTTTTCCATGTGCACTTGTTATAATTATTATTAAATTAATATTATATGATTACCAAAGAATTATTTCATTGAAATGTAAAAATATCTAAATAACATCAATGTCCAACAAAAGTTTAAATATAAAAGATTTTATTCGACAACATAACATACATAATCATCTAACTATTACAACGTGCTAAATAAATCATTGCGGCTAATAAAGGAAGAATTGTGAAGACAAGAAGCTCAATCATAAGCCAAAATTGTCCTGGAATATATTCTCCAAGAAAAATCAAGATAGTGTACATGAAGACCATTGTAATGAGAAATACTACCATTAAGTTAACCATTTTTGGAATGACAGAATTGTGAAGTTTTAGAAGATGGAGAATATGTGTGAATTTATTGAATGAAATGTTAGTATATTTATAGATAAAATTTACTGTTCATAGCCGTTTATTATAATTTGTTGGAGGAGAGAAATTAATATAGAAAATTTGAATGGAAATTTTGTGAATATTTTGGTAGAAATTTACTAATATTTTATCATCTCAAATATTAGACACAAACGATTTATTATTTCATATTAGAAGCTTAAAACCGGGAATGTATCATCCGGAATAAGTACAAACACAGATCCAACAAACTTAATCTCGGGAATATATCATCCGAGAGAAATAACATACACATATTGAATCTATTTTTAATTTATCCAGTCGGCACCTTGTGCCTCATGATCCTCAAGAAAATCGGATATATCGAGTGATTTTCGAGTCTGCATGTGATTTTGATCGCGTATAATTTCGGATGTGTAGGCCTCATTAGTAGTAGGTGGCTCCACTGCTTCAGTGGCATGTGTTTGAACATTTTTGCCTTTATTTTTCTTTGATTTTTGGTATAGATTTTCCATGTGCTGGGCAGTTAGACATGTTTTGGCCCAATGTCATGCCATACTACATATGTTACAAAGATCACCACGATTCTTTCCATTGGCATTTTTCTTTATCACGATTTGTGATTTTGATACCCTCTTTGACCGTATAATCATTTTGGCGGGAATAATGATAATTATCTCAATTATAGTAATTATGACCGCCACGGTCATATCTGTGAGTATTTTGATGTGGACCACCACATCCACGACCCTGCGCCCACCACGCCCGGGTTTATACTCACGAACTCTAAATCAGGCCCCTCCTCTACTTGAGTTAGCGCGTCTTCAGCATCGCATTGCATTAGACCAGAAGGTCGCAAATCGTGATTTCTCAACAAAGCAATTTATTGGTTTTTTTTTTAGTGAGAAGAACCAAGATTAATTCAAAATATGTTTTAAACATCGTTGGTCTATATTCTTTGTTGAAGCACAATATTTGATTTATGCATAGTGGAGAATGGTTTTGTTAGTCAAGTGGCTACGATAATCTAGAGGGGTGAATAGATTATCTTTGATTTTTTGCAAATCGCCCTTTTTTCGAAAGAACACGTAATTGACAAGAATGTAAATGCGGAAATTAAACAACACTCGATGATTTATAGTAGTTCAACCCACTTAGGGCCTAATCTACTACCACCCGGTATATCCGAAGTGGATTTCAAAAAAAAAAAAGATTTTATTAATTGCCACAATTAATACAACACCACCTTTGAAGATTACCACAATCTTCTTACAACACCTTCAAGGAGATTACCACAATCTTCCTTCAACACCTATGAAGAGTACCACACTCTTCAACACCTAAGATCACCCAAGTGTGTTCTTACCACAAGAACACTAACAAGGATATCTTGTTTTGGATGATAGAAAAGATTCAAGATTACAACTCAATAATTGAAGAATACAAACTTTGAGTGCAAGTGTAATCAAGAAGGAAAAAGCCTAGACCTCAAGATAGTGCAAGTGCAAGAACTAGGCTATTACAATAAGAGTATAAAAATGAAAGCTTGAGAATTTGCAGATTTCTTGTTGTGTATTTTGCTTGTATGTGTTGTGTTTTTGTGTCTTCAATTCATCCTCTATATATAGGAGAGTCTTCAAGATTGGATCTCCAACATAGGCTCCTCCTTCTTCACTTTTGTCTACAAAAAGAGGATCACAAGATGTAGAAATATTGTACAAAAATCAAAAGTAAATCTTGTTGATAAGGATTTCAAACAGCATGATTTTGTTGTCACAAAATAACATAGGCGACAGGTTGCCTGTTTAAGATTTCGAACGTTTGAAAAAGATAGTGTGATCCAGTGCTGGTCGAATGGGGGTCGATCGCTTGGTCTGACCGGTCGCCCCGCACGTCGGCCCCCTGCTGGACCGGTCCCCCTCTTCATTTTCTTGACTTTAGTACGTTCTGTTTCAAGTTTTATTTCTTCAGGTACAAGTCGACGCTTTGGGCGACCGGTCGACCTCCAATCTTGAAATGTTGTCCGATTTTTATCAAAAATAAACTTCAAGAAATACTCCAAAAAATTAGTAAAAACATTTTAAATCACTTGGGAGTATTTGGACAACATTTATAAACATTGTTTTGGTGTAAAACCCAATCACATAAAAACATTAAATATGTTGTCCAATTTTTTTATCGAATAATAAACTCTAAGAAATACTCCAAAAATTAGTAAAAAACATTTTAAATCATTTCGGAGTATTTTGGACAACATACATAACATTGTTTTGGTATAAAAACTCATTTAAACATAATCATCAAAATCTTGATAAAAACATTTATCTAACAAACTCCCCCTTTTTGATGATTACAAACCAAAACAATTTTAGGAAGTTGATTTTAAAACAAAACAAATTTTCCGGTCTAAAACATCAATACATTATAAGCAAGATCCATCATAAGTACAAACACACAAGGATAGGAGCAAAGATTTTTCAAAATCATTTTTGCACAAGCTCCCCCTATCAATATGCATATCAAGAACAAGTATAAAAGCAACCAACTAAAAGCTAAAAGCTTAGCTTTTACAACTTAAGCTTGAATTATTTGAGCATAGAAGATCTCCCTATCACAAAACATCATTAGTCAAGCATAAGAGTCCATAATACATCACATGGACTAAGTATTGTTCACAGCTTTTGGCTTTAAAGAGCCCTAGCTTATAACTTTTCTTGCAAGCTTATTTTTGCTTCTTTGAGCATACGAGCGTTTTTCCTGTTTCTCCCCCTTTGGAATCATCAAAAATAATGTTAGCACGATAAAAACATCATATAATTATATCAAAGTGCGCAATTTAATCGATTTATCGAGCATATTGAGCATTTAAGCTTAAATTCCGAATAAAAGGGAAAAAAATTGCTCATATGATTTGTAAAAGCTCATATGATTGATAAAACATGATCTCTATAAACTTATAAAACTTTTCAAATCAAGATAATCATGTAGGTGATGATTTTTTTCATTTAAACATTTTGTCGAACACTTGGCGTGCGTTGAATAAAACAAGAGAAATATAATGCCTTTGTGATTCGTTTAAGCCAAAACTTTTCATCACCAATTGCAATACAACAGTATACATTAATCTTCAATCATCATATCCAACATACAAATACAAGAATTTCATCAAAATAGCAAGGTATAAGCACATTCTCAAGGGTTCAACCCAATTGAGATTAAAAGAGAAATTCTTACCATTTAATCGGTAAAGATGAGCAATGATGATGATAATTGAGCTTCATGAAATCCAATATATAAAATAAATGCAACAAAATAAATTTGAAGTAAAATTTGTGTGTAATTGGCGAAGGGACGAAAAAATGAACACAAAAGACCAAAATGAGAAATCGAGAACATAAGCGATTTTAAGCAAAATTAAGCAATGGTCGACGGTTGGGGGCATGGGCGACGGCCGACGTCGTCATGGGGCGGCCGTCGACCTTGCCCCGATCGACCTGATTGTTCATTCTTTTCCAAAATCCGAGGTTTGAACCAAAAATTCTAAGTTTTAAAAACATGCAAAATGCAATCATAGACCTCATTCAATGTGCATTATGCCTAACCGAGTTCGTATTGACGCAAAAGTCTCGGAAGATAGCGGTTTTGTAAAAATGTCCGCTAATTGATCTTGAGATGGTACAAAAGATATCTCAATTTTTCGTTTTGAAACACAATCCCTTAGAAAATGATGTCGAATCTCAATATGTTTAGTACGGTTATGATGGACCGGGTTTTGAGCAATATTTATAGCGGATATATTATCACAAAAGATAAGAACATTTTCAAAAGAGCATTTGTAATCCGCTAAAGTTTGTTTCATCCAAAGCAATTGAGTACAACAAAAAGCCGCGAAAATATATTCGGCTTCGGCCGTTGAAAGAGAAACACAATTTTGTTTCTTTGAAAACCAAGAAACTAGGCAATCGCCTAAAAATTGACATGATCCGGATGTACTTTTACGATCATCAATATTTCCCGCATAATCCGAATCACTATAACCTTTAAGAAAAAAATTTCATTCTTTGGATAAAATAAACCATATTGAATAGTGCCTTTCAAATATCTAATAATTCTTTTAACGACACTCATATGAGATTCTTTTGGATTGCTTTGAAAACGAGCACATAGGCATACGGCATGAAGAATATCCGGTCTACTTGCGGTTAAATAAAGTAAACTACCAATCATACCTCGATATATTTGGATTCATCAACCGACTTGCCTTTTTCATCTTTGTCAATCTTGACGTTTGTTGGCATTGGGGTAGAGACGGTTCTTCCTTCTTCAATTCCGAACTTCTTCAAAAGTTCTTTTGTATACTTGGATTGTGAAATGTATATTCCTTCTTGGCATTGCTTAATTTGAAGTCTAAGGAAGAAGTTAAGCTCCCCCATCATGCTCATTTCAAATTCACCTTGCATTAACTTAGAAAATTTCTTGCACAAGGATTCATTAGTAGCACCAAAAATAATATCATCAACATAAATTTGCACTAATAAGCAATCTTGCCCTTTTTCAAAAACAAAGAGAGTAGTATCAACTTTACCTCTTGTAAAACCATTTTGCAAAAGAAAAGAGCTAAGTCTATCATACCATGCACGGGGTGCTTGTTTTAAACCATATAAGGCCTTTTTAAGTTTATAAACATCATTAGGCCTAGAAAAATTTTCAAACCTGGAGGTTGTTTTACATAGACTTCTTCTTGAATAATACTATTTAGAAAAGCGGATTTAACATCCATTTGATAAAGCTTGAAATTTTTAAAGCAAGAATAGGCAAGTAAAATACGAATAGCTTCTAAACGTGCTACGGGTGCAAATGTTTCATCATAATCAATATCTTCTTCTTGACAATAACCTTGAGCTACTAACCTTGCTTTTGTTTCGAACAATATTCCCTTGGTCATCGAGCTTGTTCCGAAATACCCATTTTGTACCAGTAATGGTTTGAGATGGAGGACAATGTACTAATTCCCATACATCATTCCTTTCAAATTGATTCAACTCCTCTTGCATTTCTAAAAACCAATCCTCATCTTCAATGGCTTCCTTAGCATTTTTAGGCTCTTTTTGAGATATAAGAGCTTTCTCGGCAAATTTTCCTCGAGTCATTACTTTATCAAGGGGATCACCAATAATAAGATCTTTTGGGTGATCTCCCTTAAATTTCAATGCTACGGGAAGATTCGAAGTATCACCTTTATCTTCTTAAGGAACATTTGAGCTTGAAGGTTGATCATTTTGAGTATCATCTTGAAAAATGGGTTCAATAATATCCTCTTCATCACTTTCATCATTGGGTATCCTTTCAACACCCGAAGCTTCATTGAATTTGACATGGATGGATTCTTCAATAACTCCACTAGTTTTATTGTAAACCCGATAAGCTTTGCTCTTAGTTGAGTACCCCATAAATATTCCTTCATCGGCCTTAGGATCAAATTTGTCCAATTGATCCTTAGTATTCAAAATAAAACATTTTCATCCAAATATTTTGAAATAGCTAATATTTGGAGTTCTTCCTTTCCAAAGCTCATATGGAGTTTTATTCATTTTAGGACGAATATAAACTCGATTAATAACATAGCAAGCGGTACTTACGGCTTCGGCCCAAAAATATTTTGGAAGTGAAAATTCATTGAGCATGGACCGACTCATTTCTTGAAGTGTCCAATTCTTCCTTTAGGCTACTCCATTTTGTTGAGGTGTCCTTGGAGCCGAAAAATTGTGACTATATCCCTTGGTTTCACAAAAGACTCTAAATTCTCCATCAAATTCTCCACCTCGATCACTTCGAATAGACTTAATAGTATCTTCCTTTTCATTCTCAACAAGTCTACACAACTTAACAAACTCATTAACGACATCATTTTTATTTGTAAGAAATAGAGCCCAAGTATATCTAGAAAAATCATCAACTATAACAAAAGTGTAATGTTTTTCACTTAGACTAGCCGTACCAATATCCCCATACAAATCAAGATGAAGCATTTGTAGAGGTTTGGTAGTGGGAATTTCATTTTTGGGCTTAAAACTACTCTTAACTAATTTGTTCTTTTGACAAGTGTCACATAAGCCAAGATTTTCAAAATTCAATTTGGGTAGTCCTTTTACATGTTGGTTTTTGTAAATAGTTTGCAAATTTTTGTATCCAACATGTCCAAGTCGTCTATGCCATAAAAAAGTTAAATCATTATTAGAGACAAGACAAGAAACATTTTGACTAACCAAATCACTTGTACAAATTTTGTAAAGATTGCCTTTTCTAATTGCTTCACAAATAATTTTATCATTTTTGGAAATAAAGCATTTTTCTTTATTAAAAACAACATTATAGTTTGAATCACAAAGTTGGCTAACACTTATCAAATTGAACTTAAGCCCTTCTACTAAAAGAACATTACTAAGAGAGAAAGAAGAGTTACTAAAAGAACACTACTAAAAGAACATTACCAAGAATTTTTCCTTTGCCATTGCCGAACATGACCATACCCTCTTCTTGGAGCTTGATGTTGGTAAAAAGTTCTCTCTTTCCGGTCATATGGCGTGAACATCCGTTGTCCACGAGCCATTTTGAATCTTCCATTGTTGTTATAGCCCCTATAACCTACAAAGGAATTATTTTTAGGTACCCTATAATTTTGGGGTCCATGGGGGTTAGCCTTCAGACCTTTGGGTCTCCAATAATAGCTAAAATTATTGTTCAATTTACAATTGCTAGCATAGTGTCCATTCTTACCACAATAAAAACAAGTAATAATACGAGGACTATTAGCACGTACAAAGGTTGGACCTTGGTCTTTTTTTTTAAAAGCATTTTGAAAAGGTTTGTAACCAAGTCGTAATTTAGAATGCTCACCTCTTTGTGCATCTAAAATTTTTGTGACTTTATCCGTACTTAAATTGAATTGATGCACATCCTTTTTCAAATTTTCAATATCATTTGTGAGCGTTTGTTTTTCAGTTTCAAGAGTACGAACTATAGTAAGAGTAATAGCATGAGCCTTATCAAGAGAATCATAAGAAGTAAATAATTTATCCTTTTCTATTTTAAGCTCTTTATGCTCCTTTTTCAAATTCTTGTATTTAACAATCAAATTTTGAAACTCATTTTGCAATTCATCAAAATCACATTGTAATTCATCAACTAGGGAAGAAGATGAAGCATTAGAGCGCACTCGGTATTTTTCATCGTCTATGGCCATAAGACCATGTTCGGATTCTCCTTCCTCATCGATTGTTTCAAATAATTCATTCCAATTTTTGATATCCGCATTTAATGCCTTCTTTTTCGGAAAAGGCTTTTTCTTCTTTTGTTCATCTTCCGCTAATTTTGGGCAATCGGCTATGTAGTGCCCGGATTTTCCGCATTTGAAACAAGAATTGTCTCTAGGCTTTCTTGCTTTATTTTTATTTACAAATTTTGCAAATTTTCTAACAAGAGTCCGTCGTTTCTTCATCATCCTCATCACTAGCATAATAAACATTATTAGAAGAAGATCTAAGCCTTTAATAAAATTTTTGCGTACCGGTTTAGAGGTGGATGATTGAGAATTTTTCCTCTCCTTGAGATATACTTCATAAATGAGGAGGTTCCCAATGAGCTCATCAAACTTGAGTGTCTCAAGATTTTGAGCTTCCGTGATTGCCGTCACCTTTTCGGACCATGAGCGGGAAGGGCGTTCAATACCTTGGTCACCTTGTCTTCTTGAGAGATGACCTTTCAAGAGCCACAAGAGGATTGACAATGTTGTCAAGCCTTTCCACCATTTTTGATATGCTTTCACCATCATGCATATTGAAGTTTTCAAAGTCTTTCACAAGCATTGTTTTTCTTGCTTGCTTCACTTTCTTTGTGCCCTCATAGATGGTTTCTAATTTTTCCCAAACTTCATGTGCCGACCTTATGCCTCTTATACGATTATACTAGGTGGCGGTAAGAGAGCAATGCAAAATATTTAAAGCCTTACCGTTTAGAGAGAAGACCTTCTTGTCATTTTCATCGAACTCCTTGAACGGTTTGGGAGTCGTGGTGCCATCCTCCAATTTTTTTGTTGGTTAAGCAACTCCTTCAATGACCACATTCCAAATATCAAATCCGCACCCTTGTAGAAAGCACTCCATACGGTCTTTCCAAAATGCGTAGTTATTGGCGTCGAATAGTGGTGGCTTGTTGGTGGAGGCGCAGGTGGTGAGGTAGCTTTCGTTCGTAGCCATAGATCTTTCCTCTTTACTCGGAACGAGCTAGCCAAAGAGTTTGGCTTTGATACCACTTGTTAGTCCAAGTGGCTACGATAATCTAGAGGGGAGTGAATAGATTATGCCGATTTTTCGCAAATCGCCCTCTTTTTCGAAAGAACACGTAATTGACAAGAATGTAAATGCGGAAATTAAACACACTCGATGATTTATAGTAGTTCAACCCACCTAGGGCCTAATCTACTACCACCCCGGTATATCCGAAGTGGATTTCAAAAAGAAAAAAAAGATTTTATTAATTACCATAATTAATACAACACCACCTTTAAAGATTACCACAATCTTCTTACAACACCTTCAAGGAGATTACCACAATCTTCCTTCAACACCTATGAAGAGTACCACACTCTTCAACACCTAAGATCACCCAAGTGTGTTCTTACCACAAAAACACTAACAAGGATATCTTGTTTTGGATGATAGAAAAGATTCAAGATTACAACTCAATAATTGAAGAATACAAACTTTGAGTGCAAGTGTAATCAAGAAGGAAAAAGCCTAGACCTCAAGATAGTGCAAGTGCAAGAACTAGGCTATTACAACAAGAGTATAAAAATGAAAGCTTGAGAATTTGCAGATTTCTTGTTGTGTATTTTGCTTGTATGTGTTGTGTTTTTGTGTCTTCAATTCATCCTCTATTTATAGGAGAGTCTTCAAGATTGGATCTCCAACATAGGCTCCTCCTTCTTCACTTTTGTCTACAAAAAGAGGATCACAAGATGTATAAATATTGTACAAAAATCAAAAGTAAATCTTGCTGATAAGGATTTCAAACAACATGATTTTGCTGTCACAAAATAACATAGGGCGACCGGTTGCCCTGTTTAAGATTTCGAACGTTTGAAAAAGATAGTGCGATCCAGTGCAGTCGAAGGGGGTCGACAGGTTGAATGGGAGTGCGGCGAGTGCCGCCCTAAAGTGCGGACTGGTCGGCCCCTCCGGACCGGTCCCCTCTTCATTTTCTTGACTTGACGCTCGTTCTGTTTCAAGTTTTCTTTCTTGGTACAAGTCGACGCTTTGGGCGGATGCAGTGCCGACCTCAATCTTGAAATGTTGTCCGATTTTTATCAAAAATAAACTTCAAGAAATACTCCAAAAAATTAGTAAAAACATTTTAAATCACTTGGGAGTATTTGGACAACATTTATAAACATTGTTTTGGTGTAAAACCCAATTACATAAAACATTAAATATGTTGTCCAATTTTTTTATCGAATAATAAACTCTAAGAAATACTCCAAAAATTAGTAAAAAAACCATTTTAAATCATTTAGGAGTATTTTGGACAACATACATAAACATTGTTTTGGTATAAAAACTCATTTAAACATAATCATCAAAATCTTGATAAAAACATTTATCTAACAGCTTTCTCTCCAATTTATCATATTCAGATAATTTTATCCCTCAAAGAACCAGTCGGGACTCAATTTTAAATAATGTCGAATTATAGTCTTCAACGGACTTGAAGTCCTGCAATCTCAGTTGTTGTCAGTCATATTGTGCCTGCGGGAGTATCACAGTTCTGGTGTGATCAAATCTATCTTTGAGCTTTTGTCAGAGCTCAGAAGGCCTTTCAATTTGTATATATTCATTTTTTTAAATCATCAGATAGATGATGCGAATAAATATCATTTCGTTCCCCTCATCTTTTACCACGGCCTCTTCAATTTTCACAGGCTTCAATGTTTTAGCCAGATCTTGACTCTGAAGGTGCAATTTTACATACAAACACCATGATAAATAATTATCGCCAGTAGTATCAAGGATCTGGAATTTTTGCTTTTCGATCTAGGCCATTTTTCTACAAATGAAATAAAATAAATTAGTACAAAGAAATTCAGACTTGAAATATACAAACCTTTTCTTGAGCAATAACTCGTGTTGATAATGTGTTATAAATGATCTCTATTTTATATCTAATATTTATGATACGCATATTTATATATATGATATGATATTGTAATTAATATAAAGTATAAAGTAGGCAAAAGCATTAACGGAAGCAAAGTAAGCAATAATTGTGTTTTGCTATGAAACTATGTGAGTTGTTTCTTCATTCCATTAGCCATATTTATACACAAATTTGTAAAGCATATTACACTCACAAGATAAGTTACTATGCATCTTGCGATACCTATTAGGGCTATTAGTGCTAAAAGCCCATAATAGGACAAATTGTCATAACAATTACATAATAATAGTAGTTATTTGTTGGTTAATTTAGAATATATTTTTGGATATATCACTTATCCAAAAAGTTGATTCTAGAGAACCATAATTAAAGATTATGAAAACTCGCAAAGAATTTTTAAGGTACAATCTTCATATTTGCTTCATTTTTCTATATTTTTAAATATCGGTCCGACATTAAATGCCCGCACTAGTCGAAAATCCTGGCTACACCCATGGCTCCTCATAAATTAAACCCCTCTAGCGCTCCGGAAGGTAGGGGCTACCTCCAAGAGGGTCTTCGTAAATTCCAAGGAATCTCAGTACAAGACAAGCCAACACGGTATCAGTTTAGCTCTCGCACTGTTTCATACTTCTGCAGCACCGGAGCTGGAGGGCTTTATGTTGGGGACAAAACGATATTTAATAATTAATTACATAATTTAATTTATATATTTGTTTAATATTAATTGCCTAATTGGATATTAATGGAATAACTCGGCCCAAAAGAGTCGGATGGCCCATAGGTAGATTTCTCCTACGTGGCCCACGAGGCCCATTACTTAGGTATAAAAGGTCATTCCCTTTATTTATAAGTGATCGATTCGTAACTCTATTATTCAAGATTCGGGGCCGATTCTTGTATTATTCTTTCTCGACCATTGTGCTGGCTAGAGCATCGGAGGGGCCTCCCTGAGATAACCCCAAGACCCTATAACGTTTGCGTGTATGCAGACAAGTTCCCGTCTGAAGAAGTTCCAGCTCCCATAGAATAAAACTTGAAGACTCCCCCATTGGGAAAAAACGTTTGTCAAAAGCCTTAACTTTTGAGTGATCTGTCCTAAAAAGCAGCGTCAAATTCTATTTTAGATTATTGAATAACGCTTAACTAGACTTATTATTATTGTTAAATATACATGAAAAATCATTTTTGTATTCAAATATAATTACTTTATTGCACAAAAATAAATACAAATCCAATTCTCAATACAAAAACAATAAAATAAAGATATAAAATACTTATTTCAAATACACGGTTCCTGAAATCTAGGGCTGCGATTGGATATGAGTTTATTTTCATTTTCGTTCCGCTAGAGAAATTTTTCCAACCCAACATGTGATTGTTTATGAAAATTTTAAGAAAATACACTATTCACTCACTTTTATTTTTTCTTTTACGAATCACATCTATATATTTTTTCACAACTAACTAATTATTATTAAACATACTCCCACAAATTTCACTATTGACATATTCATACATTTCTAACTACCAATCATTATTTTACTATTTCTACATCAAATCAACTTTCATCATTACTTTTTCATATCATATTCAACCACTCTTTAATCTTGCAAAATATTTTTTTTACCACTATTCTCTAGCAAAATAATTCAAAATGAAAGCATATCCAATCGCACACCATCATTTTCTTTGACCATGTCTATTTTCAGAGTGCCAATTATTTCAATTTGATCGTTTATGTTATGCTCATTTTTTTTCTAGATCTTTCACTATAGTAAATTAATCATAGTGTATTTGAACAAATACTTCTATGATTCATTCAATTTAAATAAATCAACGGATAGAAAATAATGTTGTTTTTAAGGTAGATCACTCCAAGACAACTAGGTTGACAAAAATCCTTTTCTCAAGGGGGAAGTCTTCTCGCCTTCTTCTCCGAGAGCTAGAATATCCTTTGACTGGGAACTTGGCTGTACACACGCGCAAACATTAGAGGGCCTGTAGATTTTCTCAGGGAGGCCCCTCCGACGCTCAAGTCAGCACGGTGAACGAGAGAATAAATAGTAAACGAATACTAATAATAACGCGTAGGAGGATTATGAATTAATTAACTTAGATATAATTGGAGGGGTCTTTTTATATCAGGGAGATGGGCCCCGTGGGCCATGTTGGAGAATTCGGCCTATGGGCCAGTCCGCGAAGGAGAAATCGGCATATGAGTCAGTCCCGGACACTATTAGGCCGATTTATTTTAAGAATCCATTGGACAATTAATAGTAAATAAATATATATAAATTGAATTATATCTTAATTAATTAAATACCATTTTTAGACCCCAACAGAAAAGAATCGCGTACAACAAGGACATATCAAAGAAAAGTATCCTGTAATGGACTAATCAATACTCAAATTTTGATAATACCGTTGGTAATATCAACCAAAATAAGGATAATAACTTGATAAATTTTTTAATCAGCATAAAACTTAAAGGAAAATTCGTGATCAAATGTTAAACACTTCAAAAATATGTTTTCACAAATATTTGGTAATTGCATTTTTTGGGCGGATTTATTTTGGGATCAAAATATATATGTATAAAATCGTTCCCAAGGGCCAAGAGACTCTTTAAATTTAAAGAGCATCTATTGCAAAATAAAGAGCGTCTTTAAATTTAAAGAGTGTTTTTTTTTACATCTTTCAATATTCTCATTGTATTTGACTCTTATTTTCTATAATCTAAACATTAAATTTATTATACATATGATATTAGAAGTAATTTATGATATTTTTCAAAATTTGTATTATTTTTAGAGAGTGTCATTCAAATTGTCATTCAAAGTGCACGAAATCTAATACAATTAATCATAGAGAGTTATCGAATTTTGAAAATATAATAGCCACCGGCTTATATGATATTATTAATATTATTTTAGTATAAATAATAAATATATGTATATATGTATATATACGCATGTAGTATAATAAATTTATGATTTACATTTTTTTAAATCAATTTCCTAATCAAAGTTTTTTTTTTTTATTTGGACGGTTATATTATTATCTCGTTAACTAAAATAAATATCCATCACACAAAATTGTAATACAAGAATTAAATTTAATTGAAATCTATGTTAACTAATACTTATTTAATCAACATGTACTACAATTAATACTTACATTAGTTAATACATGTCTTAATTAATAGTTAATTTAATTAATACATAACTTAATTAATATACTTAAATTAATTAAACTATAACACTAACTAGTTAGTATATATACAACCTTATATTACTTGAGAGGTGGCAGACAAAAAGGGAAACGATGATAATCTAAAGATCTAAGGACTTTTTTTTTAAAATAAAAATCGAAGATAATATAAAAAGAAAAGAGAAGTCATGATCACAAGCCGATCAGGCAGTGCAATATTTGGGGCCTCGTTAAAAATCTACTAGGGTAAAACCCACCTTTATGGGAAAAATCCATAGTAGGAAAAGAGTATCACCACGAGAAAAAATGCCAAATGAACCAGAAAAAGCACAGTAACAAAAATCATCTGACAAATCTATATTGTGCTCATCTGACAAATCTATATTGTGCTCATCCAACATAATCATATGTGAGTAAAGTAATGATATCCATCGGTGAGACATCCCACCATTTGGATTCCGAGTACTTGCTGAGTTGATCTGCTACACGATTTCCCTCTCGATAAATATGAGAAATGATAAAATTCATTTGAGAAATCAAATGCAGGGAATACTGCCATTGCCCTAGAAATCGCCACGGGATGGAGCCGTCGTGATTTTGAAATAGATTCACCACAAAAGTCAAGTCCGATTCAATCTAAAGCTAGTCTAGCCTTTGTGGAAAGCGTAAAAGATAGCACGCATAACCACCATTAACTCAGCCTCAAAAGCATATCCCAAACCACATTGTTCAACAAAACAACCTCTAAAGAAGCCCCTTGCTGTGCAGTAAACCCCGACTGCCGTGAGACACCCTGGGGATCCAGCTGCACTGCCATCCGTGTTAACTTTGATCCAACCTGGGAGAGGTAAATGTCAAGTAATCGGGATGACGCGGGGAGCCCGAGGAGCACGACCCTGAACCTTTAGAGGAGATCATCTTGAGTGTTATTCATGCAGCCCTTGTCCAGACATGCATATATCAAAATCATCGCCCGTAATTGTACCAATGTGCCATTCGGAGACCATTTCTTGTCATTAAAAATAACATCATTCCGATTGTGCCAAAGAAGCCAGATGCCAGAAATAAAAGCCACCTTCCAGAGAAAAACCATCTGATCACTGAAATGAAAAGCCATAATATTGACAAAAAATTCATTGAAATTGTGTGCTTTATGCATAGTCACAGCGAATGAATCAGCAACCCAGCCCCAAAGAGTCCCTGCAAAATCACAAGAAAAAAAAAATGATCAATCGAATTCGAGTGATAATAACACAGACTACAAAAGGTTTGACCCAATAAAGCCCTGAGTACGGAGAACGTCTAAAATCGTAAGGTGTCCGAAATCGCTCTCCAAACAACCACCGAATGTCTTTCTGGAATGTGCGCAGACCAAATCCAAGATCCCCATGTAACCACCAGGAGAGTAGGCCGCAGGAGTAAGTAAGCCTCTTTAGAAGAAACCACCCCGTTCAAATATACCAAGTTTCAAATTCTCATTTTCCGCATCAAGATAACTATTGCTTGAGGTCTAATTTTATATCTTATGCTTGTTAAGTAGTAAATATTAAAGTTTTTATTTTCATTTGTTTATATATATATATACACATATATATATGTCTATAGTAAATACAGTCATGTGTGCGTGTATGATGATGTGAGTGTGAGAGTGTGTATATATATAGATAGATAGTGTGAGTTTATTAATAATATATATATATATATATATATATATATATATATATTGTAAGTGTTAGTCCAAGTAGCTACGATAATCTATAGGGGGTGAATAGATTATGCCAATTTTTTGCAAATCGCCCTCTTTTTCGAATGATCTATCAAAGACAAGAATAAAGGTGCGGAAAATTAAACAACACGCCTCGATTTATAGAGGTTCAACCCACCTAGGGCCTAGTCCTCTACCACCCAGTATCTTCGGGATGGATTCTAAAAAGAAAAAAGATTTTATTAATAATTACCAAAACTATTACAACATCACCTTTGAAGATTACCACAATCTTCTAACACCACCTCTTTGGAGATTACCACAATCTCTCTTGAAGATTACCACAATCTTCAACGACACCTTGTGAAGATTACCACAATCTTCAACCTTGAAGAATACCAAATTCTTCAACACCTCAAAGAGCACCAAACTCTTCAATAAGAAGATTACCACAATCTTCTTGCACCTAACACCTAGATCACCCAAGTGTGTTCTTACCACAAGAACACTCACAAGTATATCTCGTGTTGAATGATGAACCCAAAAACTCAAAATTACAACTCGATAATGAATAATACAATTTGAGTGCAAGTGTAATCAAGAATCAAGCCTAGACCTCAAGATGTGAAAGTGAAATACTTAGGCTATAAATACAACAAGAATGTTGACTATGAAAGCTTAGATAAATTTGCAGATTTTCTTGTTGTGTATCTGTTTGTATAGTTCTTGTCTTGTGTCTTCAAATCAATCTCTATTTATAGGAGAGTCTCCACAAACATAAGCTCCTCAATTTTCACTTTTGTCTACAAAAAGAAGATCACAAGATGTAGAAATAATGTACCAAATTAAAAAGCAAATCTTATTGATATGGATGTCCAACGGTACAAATTTGTTATCAAAAGATTACATAGCGCGACCGGTCACTCTATAGGAAATTTCGAACGTTAAAGGAAATTAGTGCGATCCAGTACGAGTTGGGGCGGCCCGGTCAAAGGGGGTCCGATCTGTCGCCCTAGGGATCGCCGAGTCGCCCTACTTGGACCGTCGCCCTCCTCAATTTTTCAAGTCGAGAGAGTTATGTTCTTGTTTTTCGTTCATCAGGCACCGGTCGACCGTTTGCTCGACCGGTCGACCTCCATATTGACATGTTGTCCAATTTTTGTCAAAAATAAACTTCAAGAAATACTGCAAAAAATTAGTAAAAACATTTTAAAATAATTGGGAGTATTTGGACAACATTTATAAACATTGTTTTGGTATGAAAACTCATTTAAACAAAATCATCAAAATCTTGATAAAAACATTTATCTAACAAACTCCCCCTTTTTGATGATTACAAACCAAAACAATTTTAGGAAGTCGATTTTAAAACAAAATATATTTTCCGGTCTAATATCAATCCATTACAAGCAACATTTATCATAAGAGAAACACACAAGGATAGGAGCAAAGATTTTTCAAAAATATTTTTGCACAAGCTCCCCCTATCAATATGTAGGTGATGAATTTTTCATAGAAATATTTTGTCGAACACTTGACGTGCGTTGAATAAAAAAAGAGATATATAACGCCTTTGTATTTCATTTGAGCCAGAAAATTTCATCACCAAATGCAACATTACAACATTCATCCATCAACAATCATCATATACAACACACTAATACATAAATTTCATCAAAATAGCAAGATATAAGCATATTCTCAAGGGTTCAACCCAATTGAGATTAAAAGGAGAAATTCTTACCAATTAATTGGAGAAGTCGGATGATATGGATGAAATAGAAGTTACATAAACTCAAAAATATAGATTTTATAAGAAGAAAATCATTTTGAGTGAATTGTGTGTGAAAAATGCGAAAGGGTTCGGTTTTGGAATAAAATAACCAAAATGACGAAATGAAGGCAAGAGCAATTTTAATCCTGAAATTGCCTAGGGCGACTGGTCGACGTGTAGGGCAACTGGTGTCTGAACATGGTCGACTGGTCGACCTCTCCGTCGACCGATGCCGAACACCGATTGCTTTTCGTAAATTTTGCACCAAAAATCCGATTTTTCACCCCTAAGTTTTAAAATCATGCAAATTGCAAACATAGACCTCATTCAATATACATTATGCCTAAACAAGCTCGAAATAAGGTAAAAGACTCGGCGGTTAGCGATTAGAAATAAATGTCCTCGAGTTATCCTTGAAATGGAATTAATCACATCTCAATTTTCCTTTAAGAAGTACAATCCCTTAAAAAAATATTGAATCTCAATATATTTTGTTTGGTTATGAATGACCATTTGTTGAGAAACTATTTTCACCGAACTTGTTATCCCGAAAAATATTTAACCTTTTAAAACTTTGGATAAAATAAGCCATAAGAAGAAGTGCCTTTCAAATATTTGAAAATTTCTTTTAATGGCACTTTAATGAGATTCGTTGGGATAGTTTTGAAATTGAGCATATAGGCATAAGGCATGAAGAATTTCGAGTCTTTAAGAATAATGAAAGTTGATAAACATACCTCGAATTTATTTGTCAACAAATATGCCTTTCACAATCTTGACACTTTATGACGTAAATGGCCATGGATAAGTCTACGATCATTTGTTCCTTAAAACCAAAATATTTCCTGCAAAAACTTGACAAAATATCTTGCACAAGAGCATAGTAATATCGAATAATATACACAATATTGAACAACATAGAAGTTCAACAAGTAGCACATACTATGCTATTTAAGGAATCAACAAAAGTTTGAAAATCCATATAAGGTCTCTTTTGAAATTTGAAAATTCTAGAGTATAAAATTGAGACCTCATTTTTAAGAACCATTTTTATAAAGAATTTTATCAAACAATACAAAATTAAAGACATGAAAATGTGCAATAATTATAAAAGACTATATAAAATGCATACTACAAGAAGAGGATAAGAGTTACCAATTTTTCCATTGCCAAGGGTTATATCTTTCCCATTGTTGATTATACCTTCTTCTTGAAAAATAATTTTGTTGATAATATCTCCTCGTTTGATCATATGGCGCGATCGTTTGTTGTCTATATGACAATTTAAAACTCTTTTAATTTTTTTGCGCCGAGTACCTAACATAAAGTTTTCTTGTGGCACCCTCAAGTGTTTGGGTCCTTTGGGATTAACATTGAGACTTTTAGGTCTCCAATAATAATTAGAACTATTTTTAACCCGACAAGTATTAGTCGTGTGACCAATTTTACCACAATAGAAACATGTAATAGTTCTAGAAGCATAATGACCAACATGCATAGAGACTTGGTTCTTTTTCTTAACATTAATAACATCAGGCTTATAACCAAGTCCTAGTTTCAAATGATCACAACGTTGAACATCTAGAATTTTGGTCATTTTATCGGTACTCAAGTTGAACTTCAACATATCATTTTTCATGCAATCAATATCTTTAACATAAGTACTATTTTCCTCTTCAAGAACTCTAACCTTATCAAGTGTAATATTATGAGCACTAGTGAGAGATTCATAAGAATCATGTAAACTATCCTTTTCATTTTTCATGATATTGAATTCTTTTTTCAAATTTTTGTATTTAACAAGCAAGCTTTGGAATTCATTTTGAAGCCCATCAAAATCATTTTGCAAATAATCATACAATTCATTACTAGTAGAAGGGTTAGAGCGTACCTCATTGTCTTCTTCGATTCCCATTAGACATTGCTCGGCTTCTTCATCGTCGGAAGTTATAAGAAGCTCATCCCAAGTTGTTATAAAATCCGGTTGAGATGTGGATGCTTTTGAATTACTTCTTTCATTTTCATATGCTTCATAGATGATAAGATTTCCAATAAGCTCATCAAAATTTAGAGTTTCTAAATTTTGAGCTTCCATGATAGCCGTCACTTTTTCGGACCAATAACCGGGAAGAACATTTAAAACTTTGGTAACTTTGTCTTCTTCCGAAATGACTTTCCGAGTGCCCACAAAGAATTTACAATGTTATCGAGCCTTTCAACCATTTTTGAAATCCCTTCACCCTCGAGCATTGTGAAATTTTCAAAATCTTTAACAAGCATTGTTTTTCTAGCTCGTTTAACTTTCTTGGTGTCTTCATAGATATTTTCTAATTTTTCCCACACATCATGTGCGGATCGAATACCTTTAATTCGATTATACTCCGTAGCGGTAAGAGAACAATGAAGAATATTAAGAGCTTTACCGTTTAAGGAGAATATTTTCTTGTCTTCATCATCATAATCTTTCAGGGCTTTGGGGATTTGAGTGTCGTCTTCCTTTTTCTTCATTGGTATGGATACTCCGTTTATAACCGTGTTCCAAATATCAAACCCGCAACCTTGTAAGAAGCATTCCTTTCGATCCTTCCAAAATGTATAATTGTTGGAGTCGAAGAGAGGCGGTCTATTGAATGATGCCCCGGTTGGTAGATAGCTCTCGTTCGTAGCCATGGATCTTTCCTCTTAACTCGGAACGAGCTAGCCAAAGAGTTTGGCTCTGATACCACTTGTTATTCTAAGTGGCTACGATAATCTAGAGGGGGGGTGAATAGATTATGCCGATTTTTCGTAAATCGCCCTCTTTTTCGAATGATCAATCAAAGACAAGAATAAAGGTGCGGAAATTAAACAACACGCCTCGATTTATAGAGGTTCAACCCACCTAGGGCCTAGTCCTCTACCACCCTAGTATCTCTGGGGTAGATTTCAAAAAGAAAAAAGATTTTATTAATAATTACCAAAATTATTACAACATCACCTTTGAAGATTACCACAATCTTCTAACACCACCTCTTTGGAGATTACCACAATCTCTCTTGAAGATTACCACAATCTTCAATGACACTTTGTGAATATTACCACAATCTTCAACTTTGAAGAATACCAAATTTTTCAACACCTCAAAGAGCACCAAACTCTTCAATAAGAAGATTACCACAATCTTCTTACACCTAACACCTAGATCACCCAAGTGTGTTCTTACCATGAAAGAACACTCACAAGGATATCTTGTGTTGAATGATGAACCGTAAAACTCAAGATTACAACTCGATAATGAATAATACAATTTTGAGTGCAAGTGTAATCAATAATCAAGTCTAGACCTCAAGATGTGAAAGTGAAATACTTAGGCTATAAATACAACAAGAATGTTGACTATGAAAGCTTAGATAAATTTGCAGATTTTCTTGTTGTGTATTTGCTTGTATAGTTCTTGTCTTGTGTCTTCAAATCAACCTCTATTTATAGGAGAGTCTTCACAAACATAGGCTCATCTTTCTTCACTTTTGTCTACAAAAAGATCACAAGATGTAGAAATAATGTACCAAATTAAAAAGCAAATCTTGCTGATATGGATGTCCAACGGTACAAATTTGCTATCAAAAGATTACACAGCGCGACCGGTCACTCTATAGGAAATTTCGAACGTTAAAGAAAATTAGTGCGATCCAGGTACTAGTTGGAGGGGGGCCGACCGGTCAAGGGGGGCCCGACCGGTCGCCATAGGGATCGGCCGGTCGGCCTACCTTGGGCCGTCGCCCTCTCCTCAATTTTTCAGTCAAGAGTTCTACATTCTTGTTTTTCGTTCATCAAACACCGGTCGACCGTTTGCTCGACCAAATTCGACCTCCATATTGATATGTTGTCCGATTTTTGTCAAAAATAAACTTCAAGAAATACTCCAAAAAATTAGTAAAAACATTTTAAAACAATTGGGAGTATTTGGAAAACATTTATAAACATTGTTTTTGTATAAAAACTCATTTAAACAAAATCATCAAAATCTTGATAAAAATATTTATCTAACAGTAAGTGTATTGTATGTATGTCTGCATGTAAATGTGTATATATGTATATAAATATTTATGCAGTTGTATGTACATTAGTGTAATATATGTGTGTGTATTACTGTATAATTTAGTATTTTGCTATGTGTGTCTATTCTATTCCTGTAAATTTTTAACGGATTCAAATTGATCAATATATTTACTTATAATCTATTAGATCTATAATATTTTAAATAATTTATAACATTCTTACTAACAATTTACAAGATCTAAAAATATTTTCCTTAATATTTTAGAAGATTCTTAGTATTATTCTTGCATTTTTATGATTTAGGACAAAATATTATACTTTTACGTAGCAAACGGGCTAGGATAGTGAGGAAATCTACGAGTTCAAGGCATACCAACAAACAATTTGCATCAATTTCTTCTATTTCAAGATGGAGAATTTTACTATTTGTTCTTGTTAAATATTATGACTTTTACATTAATGTTTAAAATGCACATGCTATGTTTTGCGAGATTTGCTTAACGGATTCTATGATTTTAAGATTCAAGTTACATGAGTTTTATGCTCTAGGAACTCCAAGATTCAAGTTACATGAGCTTATTGCTCTAGGAATTCCATGATACCATGATCTATGTTTCTATGATGCTAAGATGCTATGCTATGAATTATGATTATGTTGCAAGTTTTTCATTAATGTGATGCATGAGTTTTATTTAGCTCAAACAAATATAATTTCCCACTGATTAATTATTTTTACTCACCCAATTATATTCTGACTTTTTCAAATGGAGTTTGGTAGGCGAAGATGAGGAGGAATGATGTGGTATGTTTTGAAATTTTAAAATTAATTAATTAAATAAATATGTGAATGATTAGTCTATAATTCACATTGGATGAATTCGACTAATTTAATAATTAAAATTTTATTGTCTTTCTATAATGAATAATATTTTCTTTTACTTAATTATTAAATTTTGCTTCCGCATTAAATTTGCCATAAAAGATTAAATTGTTTTATATATATCATTAAATTAGATTATATATTTTAGTTTCACAAACTCTCTTTTTGAGTGTAACGTCTCAATTTATTTAATATATTTTTATATTTTGATATAAAATTATTCTCATAATAATCGGCGTTGAGAAAATTACAAGTTAAAATAAAGAGTTTGTTGGAGATTATTTTCGATGGATGACTCTTCAAAATAAAGAGTATGTTTTATCTAATGAGTCCCTTTGGGATGCTCTAAAATGAGGTTCATTGTAGTTTTGACTTTATAATTAATAATTATTTTATCCACTAGTGAAAGTCCTAAGGTGATTCATTATATCCAGTCTCATCTGGAAATTAATTAGTCATGAATAATGATTTTAAACTAAAATCCTACTAAAAAAATTTATTATTATTTTGAACTGGGTTAAATTGCAATTTTAATCATGTATCTGTAGGTGTTGACAACAATGGTTTTGCAAAAATCACTATTTGTACAAAAGTCCAATAACACAAAAAACAATTGATTTGATCATTTGGTTGCCAAAAATTAAAAGTTAGCCAGAAAAATTCTACTTGTCCATATTCTCGGCCTAATTCATTGATGTGGAAATTAATTTTGCTTATTTGGACATCCTATGAGTGGCTTTTTTCTTCATAAGTTTTTGTTTGAATCAACATGTCAACTTATTTAAAGAATGTCAACATAAGCGAAATTATTTTCCACATCAGTAGGTTTGACCAGAAATGTGGACATGTGAATTTTTTCAGGGCAAGTTTGTCAACTTTTGGTGATCAAAAGACTAAAATCGTAGCTTTTCTTAAAAGTCTCTGCTAGAAGAATCTCACGATCGGGCGATTAGCGGTTCTCTTGGGATCTTAAATCTTGATTTTTAGCTTAAAAAAGCAATAAAGTTGAAAGAAGTACCCTGGATTTGTCCATAAATGATGCTTTCAAGTAGACAAATGTGAATTCAATAATTCAGGGGCTTTCACCCGACACGTCTTCGTGAGCATTTATAGCCCTCTTCCATCAATAGGTACTCCCAAGTTGCTCGTCGGAAAGGCTTTATCTAGTACCAGACATATACGATATGCCTCGTTTTTTTTCAAGTGTGGAAACACCAAAACCAAAAGTAGTAGGATTAATTCTCATAATATAATAATAAATAAATAATATGTTGATTAATGTCCGATAACACGTTGGCCAGTTAATCCAATAAGAAATGGGAATTAACACTCGATTTCGAAAAGATTCTTTATATACTGAATAACAAGTACCGGGTCAATTTTCATCAATTTGATCGAGAATGTGAAATATTCTAAATAAAATTGTGGGAGATAAAATTAAGATGCAGGGTCTTTTGTCTGCTTGGCTAGACCATTTGCCATTTAAAGCGCCATAAGTCAGTTAATGGGTCAATAGCCCTAGCCTTCTGTCTTAATCAATAGTGTCATGACTCTACCGCTCTTTCCCGCAGTAAGTAACTCACTCTTTCATTCCTTAGTCAAAGGCAACAATAAAGGTCGATAGTAGGGGTGTAAAATAAGCGAATCTTTTTGTTAGGAAATTTATTTATATAGATTTTGATGATGCATAGAAAACTTAGATAGAAAGTTGACACCAATTTTCGTATGTATTTTTAAACTTTTGTGATTAGGAAGATAGTTGAATTATCAAACACCCGAGTTGAAGATGCGAGAATATGGATTGAAGAAGCTGCAAAGAAGTTTAAGCTGTGTCACAGCTGAGTATCGAAGAAGATCTTAAGTCAAGTCAAACAGCTATGTCTTTTAGTAGACTTACAACAGAGTCGTCCAAGAATCAGGGAGAAGAATCAAGTAAAGGGATAAAGCAGCTGAAGGACTTAGAAAAGGCTGAAGAAGTCCATTGCAAGGAAAAGTCAAGACTTATCCAAAATGGTAAGGGACAGGCCTGCAACCTTAAACACTGTCTTGCTGAAAGAGTGCAAGAAGTTGGAGCCAATGAGAAGTTCTTGTAGAAACCTGGTATGATTCAGGCACCTGTACAACAGTAATGTTAAGATTGGGTCTGTTAGTCCAAGTGGCTACAATAATCTAGAGGGGGGTGAATAGATTATCCCGATTTTCTAATTTTTGCCCTCTTTTTTGAATATGAGAATGATGACCAAAATGAAAGTGCGAAAATATAAACAATATACGATGATTTATAGAAGTTCAACCACCATAGGCCTAATCTTCTACCACCCCGGTATGTCCGAAATGGATTTCAAAAAAGGAAAAAGATTTATTAAATGATACCAAACTATTACAACATTTATCTTAAAGAGCACCAAACTCTTCTTACAATAACACCTATGAAGATCACCACAATCTTCCAACTCAAAGAGCACCAAACTCTTCTTCACCTCGAAGAGCACCAAACTATTCAACACCTCGAAGAACACCAAACTATTCAACACCTCGAAGAGCACCAGACTATCAACAGGAAGAGCACCAAGCTTTTCAATCAAATCAACCAAACGTGTTCTTGTCAAAAGAACATTAACAAGAATTTCTTTTTTAGGATGATGTTACAAATACAATCAAAGATTACACTTTAAATGAAATATTACAACTCAAAAGTGCAAGCGTAATAAAAAAAGAAATCCTAATAAGCAAGATGTGAAAGTGATAAGCTTAGGCTAATACAACAAGAATTTTTAAAGTGAAGAACAAAATATTTGCAGAGATACTTCTTGTCGTGTTGTATTTGTGTTGTCTTGTTGAGTTGCTTCAAGCCTTCATCTATTTATAGGAGATGTCTTGAATTTGATTTCCAGCCATAAGCTCCTCCTTGGAGATTGGAATCTGTAAAAAAATTGCAAATCAAATGAAGAATATAGCTGTTAGAAATCAATCCCTTAAAATCATGAAAAGTTATCTGATGTGCAACGAATAGTTTGTTGATAAAATCTTAGGTCGACCGGTTGACTCAAACATGAAAATTCGAATTGCACTAGAAAAATAACTTGGTGGACCAGTCCAGGGGGGTTTCGGTCGATCGACCACCTGTTCGACTGGTCGGCCCCTTGATTGGACCGGTCCACTCATTTGAAAAATGAAATAGAGAAGATTGCAACAATTTGATACGATTCAAGGATCAGTCAACTCCGGTCGACCACTTCAAAAATATTTCCTGGATCCATTCTATTTCAGTTTTAAGTCTTCAGGCATGGGTTGCCCTATAGGGCGACCGGTTGGCCTCGAAACAGAAGTGTTGTCCAATTTTTGTCAAAAATAAACTTCAAGAACTTCTCCGAAAAATTAGTAAAAATAATTTAAATTGATTAGGAGTATTTGGACAACATTTATGGATATTATTTTGGTAAAAAACACAGTTAAATAATATCATCAAAATTATGATAAAAATATTTATCTAACAAACTCCCCCATTTTTTATGATTACAAACCAAAACAATTTTAGGAGGTTGATTTTGAAAACGGAACAAATTTTTCCGGTCAAAAATTACTTTCCATTTTAGACGACGTTTTTCATGAATAAGAATCATAAGTATAGGAGCAAAGATTTTTCAAAATATTTTATAAAAGCTCCCCTATCAATATGCAAATCAAGAGTAGGCATAGAAGCAAACATCTAAACAATTAGAGCTTGAATTTCAAGAGCTTAAAAGCTCTCCCTGTCAAAAAGAAATCATTAGTCATATGTAAAAGTCCCATTACACAACCATTGGACTAAGTTCATCATCAACTTTTGGCTTTTTCATCCACAACTTATAGCTTTTTTTCGCGAGCTTTTTCTAGCTTCTTTGATCTAAACATAAGCTTATGAGATTATTTCATTTTTATCCCCCTTTGAAATCATCAAAAAGATTATTAGCACGATAAAAACACCATAAATACATATCAAAGTGCGCATTGAATCGAATTATCATGCTTTTGAATATAAAGCTTAAAATTCCAAATTGTAAGGGGAAATTTGAGAAGAAAGTTTGTAGAAGCTCATTTGATTGATAGAACATGATCTCTATAAACATAAAAGACATTTGAAAGCAAGAGATTCATGTAAAGGATGAAATTTTACCTGAAATATTTTATCGAACACTTGACGTGCATAGGATAAAAGCGAAGTGTACATAAAATTTGTAAATGTAATCATGCCCAAAAAATAACACCAACTACAATTCTACAATCACAATTCATCGACAATCATAATTCCCAAAGACAATGATACAACAATTTCATCAATTCACCAAGTAAGAGCACATTCTCAAGTGTTCAACCCAATTGAGATTAAAAGGGAATTAAACTTACCAATTGATCGGAGAAGATGAATAAAATGGAAGATATACTCATAATATAAGTCCAATAATATAGAATTTGCAAGAAAAAATCATTTTGAGTGAATTGTGTATGAAATTGGCGAAGGAGTGCGAAAATAGGCGTAAAAGGGAACGAAATAAGTGAAACTAGAACATAACCGATTTAAACCCAAAAGAGGTCATGGACGCCAGGTTGAAGGGGTCCGACCGATCCAAGGCGTGTTTGATCGGTCGACCTCCTTGTCACCTGGTCCCTGGAAGTACAGTTTTGGTTATGTCCGAATTTTGAGTTAAAAATCCGATTTTCACCCCTAAGTTTTACAAATGCACAAAATGCAATCATAAACCTTATTCGATATGCATTATGCCTAAACAAGCTCGAATTGATGTAAAAGACTTGACGATTAAAGATTTTATGAAAATATCCGCGAGTTGATCTTGAGACGGAATAAAGCACATCTCAATTTTTCGTTTGGAAACACAATCCCTTAGAAAATGGTGTCAAACTTCAACATGTTTTGTTTAGTTATGATGAACCAGATTTTGAGCAATGTTTATAGTGGACGTATTGTCACAAAAAATAGGAACATTTTTGAAAGAAAATTTGTAATCCGCTAAGGTTTGTTTCATCCAAGGAAGTTGAGTACAACAGAAGGCCGCGGAAAAGTGTTCGGCTTCGGCCGTTGATAAAGATACACAATATTGTTTCTTTGAAGAACAAGATACTAGGCAATCGCCTAAAAATTGACATGATCCGGAAGTACTTATACAATCATCAATATAGTCCGAATCACTATATCATTTTAAAGAGAAATTTTCATTCTTTGGAAAACAAGCCATATGAAATAGTGTCTTTCAAATATCGAAAAATTCTTTTAACGACACCCATATGAGATTCTTTGGGATTACTTTGAAATCGAGCACAGGGACATACGACATGAAGAATATCGAGTCTATGAGAGAAATAAAAGTTGATGAACATACCTTGATTGTGTTTCCGTCAACCAATTCAAACTTGACTAACTTGATGTAGATAACCATTGATATCTCTACGATCATTTGTCCTTTAATACCCAAGTATTTCCTACAAAATTTAAAAAAATTCTTGCACAAGAGTTTAGTAGTACTGGATAATATAAACTAATATAGAGATTAGCAAGTAGTACATACTAAGCTTTTGTATTAATCCTCAAGAGTTTGACAAAATATGTAAGTTCTAATGTGCTTATAGAAAAGCTGTACAAGGTCTGTTTTTGAAATTTGAAAAACCAAGAGTATATAGTTGAGACCTCATTTTTTTGAAATATTTTGAAAAAGAATTATGACAATCAAGAAATGAATAAAGACATGAATATGTGCAATAATTAAATAAAATGCATGATTCAAGAAGAGGATAAGAGTTACCAATTTCTCCATTGCCAAGGGTTGTGTCTTTCCCATTATTGATTATACCTTCTTCTTGAAAAATGATTTTGTTGATAATGCCTTTTCCTTTGATCAAATCGCGCGAACATTTGTTGTCTATTTGACGATTTGATTTCCCTTTGACTTTTATTGCGCCGAGTACCTACCATGAAATTATCTTGTGGTACCCTCAAGTGTTTGGGTCCATTTGGATTAGCTTTGAAACTTTTAGGTCTCCAATAATAATTAGAGCTGTTTCTAGTCCAACAAGTATTTGTCGTGTGACCATTTTTACCACAATAAAAACATGTAATAGTTCTAGAAGCATGATGATTGGCATAAATAAGAGTAGGTACTTGATTCTTTTTCATATCATTGATAAGATATGACTTATAACGAAGTCCTAGTTTCAAATGATCACAACGTTGAACATCAAGAATTTTGGTCATTTTATCGGTACTCAAATTAAACTTCATCATATCCTTTTTCATGGAATCAATATCCTTAGTGAGAATTTTATTTTCTTTTTCAAGGTTTCTAACATTATCAAGTGTAGTAGTGTGAGCACAAGAAAGTTATTCATATGAAACAAGTAAACTATCCTTTTCATTTTTCAAAGTGTTGAATTCCTTTTTCAAATTTTTGTATTTATAAATCATGTTTTGGAATTCATTTTGAAGCTCATAAAAATCATCTTGCAATTCATTAATAAGAGAGATAGAAGAATTAGAGCCTACCTCATTGTCTTCTTCGATGCCCATTAGACATTACTCAACTTCCTCATCATCGGATGTTACAAGCTCATCCCATGTTTTTGCTTCAGCTTTGGCATTCAAGGCTTTTAATTTTCTGTGAAATTTCTCCTTTTTCCTTTGTTCTTCCTCCCCTTTTGGACAATCGGCAACATGGTGTCTGGGTTTTCCGCATCTAAAGCAAGACTTGTTTCTTGCTTTCCTTTCCTTGTTTTTATTTACAAATTTTGTAAATTTTCTAATAAGTTCCTCATCTTCATCTTGATCTTCTTCTTCATCTTCCTCATCACTTGAATAGTAACTTCTCGATTTTGAGGCAATACCTTTTTGGAGTTGATCTCATATCCGGTTGAGAAGTCGATGCATTTGAATTACTCCTTTCATTAGTAAAACTTCATAGATGAGAAGATTGTCGATAAGCTCATCAAAATTTAAAGTTTCTAAATTTTGAGCTTTCGTAATAGCGGTAACTTTTTCGGACCAAGAGGCGGGAAGAGCATTTAGAACTTTTGTGACCTTATCCTCTTCGGAAATAATTCTCCCAAGTGCAACTAAAGGATTTACAATATTGTTAAGCCTTTTAACTATTTTGGAAATATTTTCTCCAACATTCATAGTAAAATTTTCGAACTCTTTGAAAAACATGGTCTTTTGAGCGTGTTTCACTTTCTTTGTGCCTTCATAGATAACTTCTAATTTTTCCCATACATCATGAGTGGATCGAATTCATCTAATATGATTATATTCCATAGCGGTAAGAGAATAATGAAGAATATTAAGAGCTTTACCGTTAAAGGAGAATATTTTCTTGTCTTCATCATCGAACTCCTTGAGGCCTTTGGGGATTTGAGTTTCATCCTCCTCTTTCTTCATTGGGATAGATATTCCGTTAATAACCATGTTCTAAATATCGAACCCGCAACCTTATAAGAAGCACTCCATTCTATCTTTCCAAAATGCATAATTGTTGGAGTCGAAGAGATGCGGTCTATTGAATGAAGCACCCGTTGGAAGATAGCTCTCGTTCGTAGCCATGGATATTTCCTCTTTACTCACAATGGAAAACGAGCTTGCCAAAGAGTTTGACTTTGATACCACTTGTTAGTCTAAGTGGCTATGATAATCTAGAGGGAGGGTGAATAGATTATCCTGATTTTTCAATTTTCGCCCTTTTTTTCGAATATGAGAATGATGACCAAAATGAAAGTGCAGAAATATAAACAACACGAGATGATTTATAGAAGTTCAACCCACCTAGGTCCTAATCTTCTACCACTCCGGTATGTCCGAAATGGATTTCGAAAAAGGAAAAAGATTTATTAATAGATACCAAACTATTACAACCTTTACCTTGAAGAGCACCAAACTCTTCTTACAACAACACCTATGAAAATCACCACAATCTTCCAACTCGAAGAGCACCAAAATCTTCTTCACCTCGAAGAGCACTAAACTCTTCCAACTCGAAGAGCACCAAACTTTCAACACCTCGAAGAGCACCAAACTCTTCAACACGAAAAGCACCAAGCTTTCCAATCAAATCAACCAAACGTATTCTTGTCAAAAGAACACTAACAAGGATTTCTTATTTTGGATGATGTTACAAATACAATCAAGATTACACTTTAAATGAAATATTACAACTCAGAAGTGCAAGTGTAATCAAGAAGGAAAGCTTAATAAGCAAGATATGAAAGTGATAAGCTTAGGCGAATACAACAAGAATGTTGAAAGTGAATAACAAAATATTTGCAGATATATTTCTTGTTGTATTATATTGTGTTGTCTTGTTGAGTTGCTTCAAGCCTTCATCTATTTATAGGAGAGGTCTTGAATTTGATTTCCAGCCATAGGCTCCTCCTTGGAGATTGAAATCTGTAAAAAAAAAATTGCAAATCAAATGGAGAATATAGCTTTTAGAAATCAATCCCTTAAAATCATGAAAAGCTATCTGTTGTGCATGCAATGGATAGTTTGCTGATAAAACCTTAGGTCGACCGGTTGAACTCAAACACAAAAATTCGAATTGCACTAGAAAAATAACTTGGTGGACCGGTCCAGGGGGCTTCAACCGATCGACCACCTGTTCGACCGGTCGGCTCCTTGGTTGGACCGGTCCACTCTTTTGAAAAATGAAACAAAGAAGATTGCAATAATTTGATACGATTCAGGGACTAGTCGACCACTTCAAAAATATTTCCTGAATCCATTCTATTTCAGTTTTAAGTCCTCAGGCACGGGTTGCCCTCTAGGGCGACCGGTTGGCCTCGAAACAGAAGTGTTGTCTAATTTTTGTCAAAAATAAATTTCAAGAAATACTCCAAAAAATTAGTAAAAATAATTTAAATCGATTAGGAGTGTTTGGATAACATTTAGGGACATTGTTTTCATGGAAAAATACAGTTAAATAAAATCATCAAAATTACGATAAAAATATTTATCTAACAGGGTCAACATCCAAGCTACACAACAAAACAAGTCAACGGACTAGAATTGAAGTTTGAAAGGGTGAGGAATTTTATGATAGAAGCATGACACACTAGAGATATCTGAGCATTCAAGCAAACAACTGCAATATTCTCTCAAGCGAAAATTCAAATATCATCAAGCCTAAACATTCGAAATGATTCTAACCAACACAACTTAGTGAAGGAAGGAAACAAACTTCAAAAGTTGAAGAGGAAACCTATTTGAAATAGAACATGGGGTCTGCACATCCACAAGTGAAGGAAATGTAGTGAGGTTCAAGTTAGAATCTATTTCCAATCCATCAGAGGGCTAAGTGATCAAGTCCAAAAGGTTCGTAGAGTCAAGTAGTGAAGCGGTGCTTACTTACGAAGAGTCGAGTCCTAGGAGCGAAGCCAACTGTGTGATCAAGGCTTGCTCGGGGCGCATTTTGTACTCTTGTAACAACCAAGTTGCATTAGTATATTCCTCCAGGAGTTGGAGAATAGCGGAGTAGAAGAATTACCCTATTCTCGAACCACCATTAAATTATCTTTGTCATTTACTTTCATCAATTTATTTTCGCATATTTTAATACTTTTGATAAATTTTCTCACTCAACTGATATTAACTTAAATAAAAATAAGTGTTGAAAACCATATTCTAAAAAGGGTGTAAGACTTCCTTCGCTAAAATCCAATTAAATTGTTTTCTAAAAAGCTAACTTCACTCAATTTGAGCTACTCTTTTTGAGATCTCTTGAGTTTGTTGAGTGGTTAACTCTCCTATTGAGGTTTGACCCAACCGCTTGCCAAGAGACTTAGATGTTTAATTGTGTAAACTCTGATTTAATTAAAATCGAAAAATTGGTTAAGTCTATTCAACCCTCTCTCTAGACTTAACTGACACCTCTTGGGCAATGTTTTTACACTCGGACCGGACATTCAACCAAATTAATAGTGGAGTCACTGGGTAATTTGTTCAACCGATTGAACCATTTTTAAAAACCAGTTGACCCGTATATGCATACAAACACACACATATATACACACACATATAAAATATAAACACAATTACAAAGATAACGAAACTAACCAACGTAAATTAATAGATAACTTCAAAATAAATGTCTAAAAGGAAGCAACACACTAGAATAATTGAAAATACTATACTAAAAGAATCTCAATCAATTCCTAACATCATCTTCCTCCATGTTGTCCCATCAGTGCCACCAACACTAGTTCGATGACCAAAGTATTCAAAAGATCAACATATTTCATTATTGCAATATCATCTTCCTTATTTAAAATAAAATATTGAGAAACAATCAATATCAAATAATATTAGAAATAAAATTATAAAAAAGTAACAATTTAAACTAACTTATGGGTGGATTGGTGATTGGCTCTTCCTTGTTTATTGGTGATTCCTCCTCAAGCATATTTTCCAACTCATCACAATCAAGTTCACTATCAAATGTTTCTTCCATAACCCAAAACTCTGTCTTGTCAATGCATTCATAATCGAAAGGATCATATGGTCTCTTGTTGTACTTAATCCTATAATAATCACAAATGTGGAGATGAAGAGGAAATAAAAAAATACAAGTAACATTAATATTCACAAAAAAAGGTCTAATATGTAATACTAAATAGTTTTATACCTGTTTTGCAAGTGTAAGTTATAATGCACATAAACCAAATCATTCAACTTTTGATGCTCCAATTTATTTATCTTCTTAGTGTGAATGCGTTCAATACACTCTAGTTACATACACATCCAGAAGAAGAAGCTGTTTGACGCAATATTTTAATTGCTAATTTCTGCAAGTTTGGAGCATCAGTGCCAAACAGTTTCCACCAATCATCTAGCAAGATAATACAATGAAAAAAAAATAAGAGGACAAAAATATATAAAATATTCAAATTATAAACAAAATAGTAATTACAAACTATCAAAAATTGAATGTTACCTGGCCGACTTGATCTAGCAATTGTCAAAACGGTTGGTCTTGAAAAGCTTTTTTGCCTATCTCAAAAGAGGGATATCTCATCATATATTTTTAAATTTTCACTCTCAACTTTTTTATCTGTGGCTTATTACAAAATGATCCTTTGTCATACTGGAAGGCAGGTTTTAGATAATATGCCGTAACATGGAGATTTTTTCGTAACATCCTATCCCATGTCTGATCAATAATGTCAATATATGGTTGGTATAATCCTTTTTTATTTCTAAATAACTCTTTAATGCCCTTTTTTTTATCCTATACATACCTCCATATACATAACCAATGGCCGGCTTCTCATCAGAATCACAAATACGCAACAAACGTAAAAGTGGAGCACCAATTCTCATTGTGATGGAACAATTATTCCAAAACCTTTCATCTAAAATAATCAATTTAACTTGCAAATTGCAACATCATTTTTTAAATACCTTTTGAAATCTTGAGATGTTACCATGGCTTGCAAGTCCTCTGTATGATCTTTTAAGCTTTTCAATGCAATAAAAGTAGTTGCAAAGCGAGTATCTCCAGGACGAATAATTTTTCTCCAATTTTCTCTTTTC
This sequence comes from Rehmannia glutinosa, assembly GCA_016081115.2. Lineage (NCBI taxonomy): Eukaryota > Viridiplantae > Streptophyta > Magnoliopsida > Lamiales > Orobanchaceae > Rehmannia > Rehmannia glutinosa. Next base: position 28,547,602 of record CM071927.1, on the reverse strand, counting down.
CTCAACCAATTGAGAGGCCATTTGTTACTATATACAAAACATGTAACTCTATATGCAAGAATAGCCAAATCACTAACATGTGGCAACTCACCAATATCTTTTATGATCAAATTGATGCAGTGAGCTGCACAAGGTCACCAAGTAATAGATGGATATCTATCACATAATAAATGTCTAGTTGCTTTATAATTACTTGCATTATCAGTGACCATATGAACCACATTATTTACCCCAACTATTTCCACAATTTCAGCAAATAAGTTACATAGAATTTCAGCATTTGTCTCAATTCCAGATGCATCAACAGACTTGATAAATGAGATTCCACAAGGGCAATAAACCAAAAAATTAATCAATTCCCTCTGCCTAGAATCTTTCCACCCATCACCCATAATGGTACAACCAGTTTCTATCCATTTACTCCTTAAAGAATCAACAATCAATTCAACATGTTTTTAGCATCCTTTAATAGTGTAACCCGCAATGCATGATAGCTAGGTCCACTGTAACCATGGCCCATAGATGCAACTTTACTCATGGCAATTTGAAAAATGGAGAACTGCAAGCATTTAAAGGTATACATGCATCATAAACCACATCAGTGTCGTGCCATTTTTCTCTACTTTGTAAAGAAGCCTTTATAAAAGGTTGAGAGGGATCAAGAATACCACGTTTAAAATAAGTATCCAACCCAGTTGTGGTATTTCTCTTTCTTAAGGATGGAAGTTGGTCAACCTTGCGACCTTCTCTTTGGGTTGATTTTTCTTGAGTTGGTTGATGGGTGATATCTTGGATATCATCATGATCATCGTGCAATTCGTGTACTTCATCAATTTCAAGAGCTCCTCGCCTTTCTTTTGCTTTTTCAATATTTTCCTTTAAAGACCCTTGTATCATAAACCGAACATTAGGAGGAACTCTCTTGCAAGAGACAACATTTCCTTTTGCTCCAGCAAGATGTTGTTTCAAACGATTAATACCCCCACCTATAAAAGAAGTGTGGCAAAATCCACACGTCAATGTCTTTTTCCCTTTAGTATTTTTCACCTATGTTACATATCTCCATGCTACATCTCTTTTTATCATGGATTATTTTCAGATAATTGTTCTTGACCTTCAACAGACTGAGATTCAAAAGGTGCGGATTGAGAGCCCGTAGTCTCCATTAATCTACAAAAGAAATATATTAAAAAAGAATATAGTACATTATAAGTCCATGGATAAGAAGCTTGAAAAAATGATTAATTAACATCATATATAATATATACATGTGATCATTTTTTTCCATTAAAATCTTTATTAATCAAAATCACCAATTATGATTAACTAAGCTTCATAAAGCTTAAAATCAATATATATAATTTTATCCTTTATAATTTGGCATGAATTTGAACCACATAATTTACTATACTAACTATCTATAACTACAACCTTAATTCTTAAAATAAATGTTCAAAATTTATTCAGCAAAACAAGAATCAAAAGTTTATGGTTATATACATACTTATCTGAAGTTCAGTGATCAATTTCATATATTTCTTTCCTTTTTATTTCCGCTTGTAATCAACAAAAAATTACAGAATACAAGCTTGTGATAATCAAACTAAACATAATTCAAATTATAATAAACTACAAGAAAGATTTAGTTTTTGTAATTAAAAAAAACTTGCCAAAAAAAAAAGGAATAGAAGCAGAGAACTGAGAAGCATGTAGATGCAAGAATGAACATAAGAAGTTAGAAGCAGAAAGCCAGAAATCTGAAAGTGATCTAAAAGTGAACCGGTCTGGAACCAAACAGATTAGAACTTGAATGAGAAATGTAATCGTGAAAGAAAGAGAGTAAGATTTGATTTTATTAATTTCTGAGACTCCTTGACTCAATTACCTTTTTTTGTTCCTTTTTTTTTTCCCTTCAAAATCAGAACAAGAAATCTGGAAATAGAAAAAAATCATTAACCCGGGTCAAGAGTTGGTTGCAATTTATAGGTTTCATCCGAATCTTACCGGGTCAGACTAGGTTGTTTGTGACCCGGGTTGAATGTGTTTGATACATGTTTTTATCTTAATTTTGATGATTTTATTTTGTCACCAAAACAATGTTTTTAAAGGTTGTCCAAATACTCCTAAATGATTTAAAATGGTTTTAATATTTTCCGGAGTATTTCCTCAAGTTTATTTTCGATAATATTGGACAACACTTTTAATGATTTTATGTCAATGGGTTTTTACTTCTAAACAAGGTTCCTAAATGTTGTCTAAATACTTCCGATTGGTTTAAAATGTTTTTACTAAATTTTCGGAGTATTTCTTGGGTTTTATTTTCGACAAAAATTGGACAACTTTTCTGTCTCGAGGTCGACCGGTCGCCCTATAGGGCAACCCGTACCTGAAGATGAGTTTGGAACAAAAAATGAGACAGTGAAAAGCGGTCGGTCGGCCGCCGCCCGGGTCGACCAGGTACGAACGTTCTTCAAAGAATGAATTTTTCACTCAAAACCAATGAGGGGGACGGTTGAGATGGGGACGACCTGCCGGTCGGACCCTACGTCGTCGGCCGTCGCCCGTGTTAATTTGTGATATGTTCATTTCAACTTCTATTTCTCGTGCCCGGTCGCCATGTGCTTTGACAAAGAAAAAATATGACCGTTTGTGAGAGACAAACTTTCCTTAAATTGTGGGATTGGTTTCTAATAGCTATATTCTTGATTTTAATTGTATTTGTCTGTAGATTTTCAATCCCCAAGAGGAGCCTATGCTTGATCAATCATCTCCTATAAACAGAGGAAGTTTTGGAGCAACCAAAACAACAATTGAGATACAACACAACAAGATACACTTCAAGCAAATATTTGTTCTTCATTGTTATTATTCTTGTTGTAATTTTGCCTAGCTTTTCACTTTCACATACTTGAGGTCTAGGATATTCTTGATTACACTTTGCACTCAAATTGTAATATTCATTTTTGAGTTGTAATCTTGATTTTGGGTTATCATTCAAACACAAGATATCCTTGTGAGTGTTCTTGTGGTAAGAGCACACTTGGATGATCTAGGTGATAGGTGCAAGAAGATTGTGGTGATCTTCTTATTGAGGTGTTGAAGAATTTGGTATTCTTCAAGGTTGAAGATTGTGGTAATCTTCACAAGGTGCCGTTGAAGGAAGATTGTGGTGATCTTCACAAGGTGCCGTTGAAGGAAGATTGTGGTGATCTTCAAAGGGAGATTGAGGTAATCCAAAGGTGTTTTTGAAGAAGAGTGTGGTGCTCTTCAAGGTGTTGTAAGTTGAATTTGTATTAATTTTGGTAATTAATAAAATTCTTTTTCTTTGAAATCCATCCGGATATCTTGGGGTGGTAGTAGATTAGGCCCTAGGTGGGTTGAACTACTATAAATCGACGCGTGTTGTTTACATTCCGCACCTTTATTATTGTGTTTGAGCATTTATTTGAAAAAGAGGGCGAAATCGAAAAGATGGAGATAATCTATTCACCCCCTCTAGATTATCGTAGCGCTTGGACTTACAAGTGGTATGAGCCAAACTCTTTGGCAAGCTCGTTTCACATCACGAGTGAAGAGAAGCGATCGTCGGCTACAAACGAAGCTCACCTATCCAAGCACCTCCACCACCAAGCCACTCTATTTGATTCCAAAATTTTATATTTTGGAAATAAAGAATGGAATGTTATTTACAAGGTTGCGGGTTTGATATTTGGAACACCGTCATTAATGGAGAATCCATTCCGATGATAGATACACCAAACACCTCCAAAAGCCTCAAAGAGCTAAAGGATGAAGAGAAGAATATCATCTCCTTAAACGGTAAGGCTCTAAATATTTTGTATTGTTCATTTACTAATTTGGAATATAAACATATTGTAGGAATTGATCGGCACATAAAGTATGGCAAAAATTAGAAGCCATCTATGGAGTATTTATAAATGAAAGGAGTCAAACAAAAGCATCTACTTCTCAAAGGGATACAAGCTCAAATTTAAGGAACAAGCCTCTTGCAACTTCCAACTATGAAGAAGTTGAATATTGTTTTATGGGCATCGAAGAAGAAAACGAGGTATGTCTTAAACCCTCTACTTCATATGATTAGGGGTGGCAATTCGAGTCGTGTTCGGGTTCGCGGGTCGTGTTGAGACATGGTAATTACATAAATTTGCCCAACCCGAACACGACCCGTTTAATTATTCGGTCGGATGGGTCAACCGAACACGACTGTTTAATACACGGGTAACCGAACACAACCCGAAATGACCTGTATATTTTTTAACCTTTAATAAATCTTTTATTTATATTGATAAAATGATAATTTTGGGTTATTTATATATAGAATATTAATAAATATTAAAAATAATACTGAAATTTCTTATTTAAACGGGTTAAACGGGTTTAGTGGGTCATTTCAAAGTCAACCCAAAAATCGACCCATTTATTATTGGGTTAAATGGGTCGACACGATTATGACCGAATAATAAATGGGTCAACCCTAACCCGCTTATATCGTGTTAGGTTCGAGTCGTGTTTTCGTGTGTCGTGGTCGGAGATTGCCACCCCTACATATGATATTGTTATTCAAAATGATTATAGTGATTTGCAAAATGATTATGATGAACTTCAAAATGAATTCCAAAGCTTACTTGTTAAATACAAAAATTTGAAAAAGGAATTCAATGTTTTGAAAAATGATAAGGATAGTTTATTTACTTCCTATGAATCACTATCATGTGCTCACACCACCACACTTGACAAGGTTAGAAACCTTGAAAAAGAAAATAGTACTCTTGTTGAGGATATTAATTGCATGAAAAAGGATTTATCTAAATCCGACTTGAGTACCGATGAAATTGTTGATTGTTGTGATAATTCGAAACTAGAACTTGATCATAAGGTTAATATTGTCAATCATATGAAAAAGAATCAAGTCTCTAAGCATGTTGGTCGTTATGCTCCTAAAATTATTACATGCTTCTATTGCAGTAAAAGGGTCATACCAGTAAATACTTGTCGAGCTAGAAATAGCTCTAATTATTGTTGGAGACCTAAAAGTCTCAAAGCTAATCCTAAAGGACCCAAACACTTGAGGGTACCACAAAATAATGTTTTATTAGGTACCCGGCGAAATAATGATCGAAGAAAATTCATACCGCCAAGAAGGCATCAAATGACCGTTTCATTTGATCAAAGAAGGAGAAACTATTCTCAACAAAGCCAATTTCAAGAAAGAGGGTACAATCAAAAATGGGAAGAACACAATCCTTGGAAATGGCAAAGACATCATCAACAAGATGATTTTCAAAGAAGAAGAGACTTTCAACAATGGGAAAGCAACAAACCTTGAAATGGAGCAATCAAAGAAGTCATCATCAACAAAGTGACTTCTGAGGGAAGATATCATCAACAATGGGAAAGACACAACCCATGAAAACGACGTGTAATTGGTAAACCGTATCTCCCCATTTATATATGCATTTTATTTTTAATCCTATGCATGTTCTTATTTGTGTCTTAATTGCAAAATGAGTTCTCAAGTATTTAATTTTAATTTAGGTCTTCAATATATTTGTGAGTTTCAAAATTTTTAAAAGAAGACCTTGCATGATATTTCTAAAACTCTTGTGCATTTAATTAGACTTATGTGGTTTATTATCTCTTAAGATTTTTTTGCATAAGTATTTTTTTGATATCTCCTATTACTTGCCTACACTTGTGCTTTTGTGCAAATTTTGTCTAAGAATTGTGTAGGATATGCATCTCATATTCATTGGCTATTTCGTCATCAAGTTTCTTAAACTATCGAGGTATGTTCACTCGTATTTCTCTTAACACTCGATATTATGCTTATGCACATATCTTTCAAGATATTTCATTTCAACCCCTTAAGTGCCCCTAAATGATTTTGCAAATTCTTCTTAAAAGGGCACTACTCGTTAAGTCTCGTTTTTCTCGAATATATGTTTTCCCCGAAACCCGTATTTGTTGGACTTGGTCCAAAATTATCTTTTTGCAAAGTCTTAAAACTTTTGGGGTGAAAATTTGAATTTTGGAAAATTCTGGAAATGAAAATCGCGATCAAACCGGTACCCGGAGTCAGTCCGAGTCGACCAGGGGTCGGGTGGTCGACCACACCGGTCGCGACCCCGTCGGCCGACCGGTCGGACAGTGGTCATTACAACGGGCGGTAAGTTTATATTGAAACAGGGGTTCGAGGTTCATTTCTTCTTCTCAAAACTGCGAGCCCTAACTCATTCTCACTCCAAAATTCTCTCAAAATATCCCAATACTTCACATATTATTTCTTCCTTAAGCTCATATCTATCATATTCATCTTGTTTTCATGGCACCTCGTCAATTCAGGAAGAAATCCTCAAAAGAGGAGAAGAAAGCAAAGGGGAGAATCTTCCTCCAACCCCCAACAAGATGATATTCCATAAGGAGATTATCAAAATCGCTTACGAGAAGAGGAGATTGTCAAATTAAGAGCCGGGGTTTCAAAATCGAGCATTCATTGGGACTCTAGTAAGTTATCACTCCTTTACGAGCCTCCTCTCTAGAGCTAATAGATTTCGATTTCTAAATAAACTTGTGGAGGAGCATTATGAGAATATTGGATTGAATGATAAGAAAATTGCGTGCACTCGTATGGTTCGATTTCAAGCATTTCATGATGAATTTCCGGATATTAGGGCTTATTTTGAAATTGAGGATGGGTTTCACTTTGGGATAATCCGTGTTTTCATTATGATGACGAGCTTATAAAACTCTTTTATGCAAATATGTGGATTGTTGATGCTACGGTAGATAATCCGTTGGAACTTCACACATTTGTCAATAGTAGGCATTTTTCATGGACATTGGTCGATATTTGTAATCACTTTAACGCCGAATGATGGAGTGGTCAATGTGGATTGCGCTTATTGGGATGATAACATTTTCGGTGTTTCACTAGATGATGTGAAAACATTTTTAGGAGTGTATCCCAGTGACATACTCGGCAATGCCGCCAAATTATCGGATTATATCTATTATTTGCTCTATTGTGTTTGTGGAAAGGAAATAAAACTTCCGAGTAATCTCGAACTCTTTCTTACCTATAAGATTGTTCGAGGAGAAAGAGTAAACTATGGGGCAATTTTTGTGTATTGTTTGTCGGAATCTAGAAAGCTTACCAAGAAAAATATACTTTGGGTAATTTGATTTGCCGACTTTTATACTTATCGGGATACAGGAAAATGAAATGAATACCAAATTCGTCACAATGATTTTGATAATGCCAACATCCTACAAATGGTAAGAATGCGATGACATTTACCATGGGTCCCTACCAAAGCCGCTAGGGCGTGCGACATCAACAACAACCTCGGGATGATTTCTTTAATGATAATGAGGTTGAAAATATCGGAAGAGGTCATGTTGATGAACAAGAAGATGAGGAAGAAGTGAATGTGGGGAATGAAGAAGAGGAACAAGAAGAAGAGAATGTAGGAAATGAACAAGAAATTAGGGAGGAAGAAAATGAGGAAGGAGATGAAGATGAGTTGGATGTTGAAGATTTAAATCTCAAAGAGAGAATGGCAAAAGTTGAAAGAGATACATTTAGAGATGTAGCCTCTCTTAGAAAAGAGCTCTGGGTTGTGAAGAAAGAAAACTCTAGTTTGAAAAAGTCAATCGGTAAATTGAAGAAATTTATCAAAGATCTTATTCCCGGAACTTGCTTCTCTTCGGACGAGGATTGATGTCCCCACCCCCTTTCTATTCTAGCAATTTGTTTTCATGTTGTTTTGTATTTTCATAAAATATCTTGTAAAACTCTTTTGCACTAATGAGATTTGCGTGTTTTCTTGAAAGGGTTAAAATTGTGAGTTGCTAATGACTTGTGGATGATCATGATATTGATGGAGTATTTGATGGTAAAAATACTCTTATATGGCATTGTTTGATAATTGGTATGAAATACTTGATGGTAAAAGTGCTTCTTTTAATGCTTTGATCATTATGCTTAGATGGATATGTTGGGACATTTGATATATCATACATGTATTGTTTGAGGCATGACTTGTATTACTTGATGGATGCTCTAATTTTTGGCATTTGTAATGCCTTGATCCTTTTTGGCTTATATTATCTCAATTGGGTTGAACCCTTGAGAATCTCTTTGTTGAGCCTCTTATTTGATGGACAAATGTTGCATATTTTGCATATGATCTTATTGAGCTTTGAAATGAGGATGATTGATGATGATATGAAAACTTTTTGGCTTGAAACATTCACAAGGGCTATATACAAGCTCTTTTATTTTTTTACGCACATAAGGTGTTCGATAAAATGTCGCAATGAAAATTTCAACTTCTACATGATTCTCTTGCTTTCAAAAGTCTTCTATACTTATTGAGATCATGTTTTGGCAAACAAAACGAGCGTATGAACTCTTCATGTTACAATTTATCCCATTTTCCTTGGATTTTAAGCACAAATTGCTCAATGGTTGATAAACCGTCTCTTTTGCGCACTTTGATATAATTGTATGATGTTTTTATCATCCTAACATTCTTTTTTATGATTCCAAAGGGGGAGAAACATGCTATTGGCTCATTAGCTCAAAGAAGCTAATAAAAGCTTGTTATAAAAGCTATAAGCTATGGCTCATAAAAGCCATAAGTTGTGATTTATTTTTAGTCTAATTGTTGCTTGATGGACTTATATAATTATCTAATGATGTTTTGTGACAGGGGGAGCTTATATGCTCTTGAACAAATTGTGAAAGCTAAAGCTTTTAGCTTATGGAAAATTGCTTTTACATTATTCTTGATGTGCTTGTTGATAGGGGGAGCTTGTACTTGTTATTGAATATATCTACTCCCCTACTTGGTTGCTTTTATATTTTGAAAATTTTGGTTGCCTCCAAACGGTCAAATGTTTTTACCGGAAAATCATTTCTAAAATTGCTCTCTTAGTTTGTGTAAAAATTGTTTTGGTTTGTAATCATCAAACAGGGGGAGATTGTTTGGTACATGTTTTTATCTTAATTTTGATGATTTTATTTTGTCACCAAAACAATGTTTTTAAAAGGTTGTCCAAATACTCCTAAATGATTTAAAATGGTTTTAATATTTTCCGGAGTATTTCCTCAAGTTTATTTTCGATAATATTGGACAACACTTTTAATGATTTTATGTCAATGGGTTTTTACTTCTAAACAAGGTTCCTAAATGTTGTCTAAATACTTCCGATTGGTTTAAAATATTTTTACTAAATTTTCGGAGTATTTCTTGGGTTTATTTTCGACAAAAATTGGACAACTTTTCTGTCTCGAGGTCGACCGGTCGCCCTATAGGGCAACCCGTACCTGAAGATGAGTTTGGAACAAAAAATAAGACAGAAGTGAAAAACGGTCAGGGCGACCGGTCGACGCCCGGGCGGCACGGTCGCCCAGGGGTCGACCGGTACTCGAACGTTCTTCTGAAACAGAATGAATTTTTCACTCAAAACCAATGAGGGGGACCGGTTGAGATGGGGGACGACCGGTCGGACCCTACGTCGACCGGTCGCCCCGTGTTAATTTGTGATATGTTCATTTCAACTTCTATTTCTGTGCGACCGGTCGCCCTGTGCTTTGACAGCAAAAATATGACCGTTTGACAGCAGACAAACTTTCCTTAAATTGTGGGATTGATTTCTAACAGTTATATTCTTGATTTTAATTGTATTTTTCTGTAGATTTTCAATCCCCAAGAGGAGCCTATGCTTGATCAATCATCTCCTATAAATAGAGGAAGTTTTGGAGCAACCAAAACAACAATTGAGATACAACACAACAAGATACACTTCAAGCAAATATTTGTTCTTCATTGTTATTATTCTTGTTGTAATTTTGCCTAGCTTTTCACTTTCACATCCTGAGGTCAGGCTATTCTTGATTACACTTTGCACTCAAATTGTAATATTCATTATTGAGTTGTAATCTTGATTTTGGGTTATCATTCAAACACAAGATATCCTTGTGAGTGTTCTTGTGGTAAGAGCACACTTGGATGATCTAGGTGATAGGTGCAAGAAGATTGTGGTGATCTTCTTATTGAGGTGTTGAAGAATTTGGTATTCTTCAAGGTTGAAGATTGTGGTAATCTTCACAAGGTGCCGTCGAAGGAAGATTGTGGTGATCTTCAAAGGGAGATTGTGGTAATCTCCAAAGGTATTGTTGAAGAAGAGTGTGGTGCTCTTCAAGGTATTGTAAGTTGAATTTGTATTAATTTTGGTAATTAATAAAATTCTTTTTCTTTTTGAAATCCATCCCGGATATACTTGGGTGGTAGTAGATTAGGCCCTAGGTGGGTTGAACTACTATAAATCGACGCGTGTTGTTTACATTCTGCACCTTTATTATCGTGTTTGAGCATTTGTTTCGAAAAAGAGGGCGAAATCGAAAAGATGGAGATAATCTATTCACCCCCTCTAGATTATCGTAGCGCTTGGACTTGAGAATGTATAAATCAACCAGGTCGAGGACCGGTTCCCGATTAAAATTTGAACTGACCGACTGGGCCGATTCGATTTTAAAAACATTGCCCTTGGGACCTACACTTTTTTATCCGATTTGGTATTCAAATTCATATATCAACATTTGAGTTCGAAAAATTAGAATACGAATCCAAATAAGAATATTTATTGAGATTCACATATTATACGAATACGAATATTAATATCATTATATTCGATCTGAGTATTTGGAAGAATATTCGAAAAATATATATATATATTTATATTTATATAAATCACTTATATATTACAATCTTATACACATCAATATATATTTATATACGTAGATTAACAATATATAATAAACCATATATTTACTTATAAAAGATCCAAACTAATACGCCTATATATAATTATATTTGTTTAGTATATTCTTGATGGACTCTGCTATTTGGTAATTAATATGTTGTTGATGTATTTAACAATTTCATAAACCAAAATTATTTATATTCTAATTATTGTTGCAATCGAATCAGATTTTGTAGAAAGAGAAAAGATAAACATAGGTTAGAATTTCGAATAGGAATATTCAAATCGATTCGTATATATTCGAAAATATTTTCAAATAAGAGTAATAATCGATTTTTATATTCGAACATTAAAAGAACACGAATAAGAATATTCTCTAAATGAACCAAATACGAATAAACTATCTTGATATTCGACTCGATTCAATTCGTTTACACCTATTGGAAAATTTATTGTATAGATTTTGATGATGCTATGTAAAACTTAGATGAGGAAGTTGACACCCCAATTCAGTTATAAATTCATTTATATAATATATAGGATATATAAGCTGAGTCGAAGCAGCCAAGTTGAAGATTACAGAAATCGATTGGAGACAAAGTGGAGAATCGGTGAGTGGCGGTGAGTGTTGAAGTCAAGTCTCGTCAGTACCGTGAAAGATGTTTTTGTTAGTTTGATGATCAAGTCATTCCAAAATGATTGGAGTAAATTCAAGTTAAAAGAGGTAAAATAGCTATTGAAAGTCAATTATGATGGATCCGTTGCACTCAAGTCGAGGGAATTACTTATATTATTAATAAGTCCATAGCTTAAAGTGCTCAACCCAGAAGTGTGCAAATAGAATTAACCAACGGGAAGCACTGAACCGTGTTAGATCCTGAAAAGCTGCAGAAATCATTAAACTAGGAAATATCTCCATCACTTGTTGTAGAACAAGACAAGCCAACAACCATGAAAGTGAAGTTTGAAATTGCATAAATCTCTTTAACGGATACATTTTCAAACTGTCACTATAAAAGGATGAGGAATTCATGGGAGAGATAACTTTAGCAACAGACACAAACCTGCAAACATTCAAGAGTAAATACTCTCAAGCAATTTATTCTATCCTCAAGCCTAAAACTTGAAGTATTTCAATCCAACACACTCAGTGAAGGAAAGAGAGTTTCAAAGCTGTTGAAGAGGAAATTTGTTGAAAAACAAAGGGGTCTGCACATTCAAAGTTGAAGGAAGTGCAGTGAGGTTGAAGTTCAAACCAAGGGCTTTGAATTCGTTGGAGGGCTACGTGATCAAATTCAAGAATTCGAAGGAGCTGAAGTAGCAGGACAACCGTCTTGTAAAATGCTGAGTCCCAGGAGTGAAGCCAACTGTATGATCATGTTATCCTTTTGTGACACGTTGTTGCATTAGTGGATTACCTCCAGGAGTTGGAGAAGAGTGGATTAGATGGATTACCCCCATCCTCGAACCACTATAAATTGCTTTGTGTCGTTTACTTTAAGCACATTCATTTCTTGCTTACTTATATATGCTGATTAATAAATTTGGTAAGACAATTGATAATAACTAACCTAAAAACAAGTGTTGAAAGTATATTTTAAACTAAGAGTGTAAGACGTCCGCTGAAAACCAAATTAGCTGTTTTTATAAAAAGGTCACTTCACTCAGTTGAGTTATCTTATCAACAACTCAGTCGAGTCTGTTGAGTGGCTAACTCTACTGTTGAGGTTGAACTAAGCTGTCCCTCAAGGACTTAGCTGACTTGTGATTAAAACTCTGATTTAAAGATTAAAAATTAAAAATTGGTTAAGTCTATTCAACCCATCCCCCCTTCTAGACTTAACACGAACACCTATTGGGATCTACAACATCCCTAGTCGATAGGCATAAATAAGTCAATATGTGCGCCATCTGTCTTCACTCCACCCCTATCTCTTGCAATCACTCTTCTGTCAACTGGAAAATATCTCAATCACAATCTGTTAGCTGTCTGTTCAACTCTATCAGTCTCTCTTGTCGCAACTAGCATTGGTATTCCTGCCTGGTCAAGCCAATCCATCGGTCTAGGGATAGGTTGGCACTCTATGCATATCGTGTCCTTCTTCCCGTTGCTTGGGACTTACTAGCACACTCTTTGCTTGATGACTATGATGAACCAATGATAGAGATTCTATGAGACTTTTTTTTTGCAAATTTTGATTGTTGCACGACTATTACTGCCACCGCATTTAGTTGTAGGACCAATATTGCAATATAGCCTTCTATAGTGTTTGGAAGAATATTACTGAAAATAATTAGAGAGTAGAGGAATAGTGGAAAGATATTTGAGTTCATTTTGGAAGTGATATTTTATAGTTTCTCCTATGTATACTTTCACATAAAAATCCATATGATTAATACTATCACATTAAGAAGAATATAATTATATCTATGTTATGGTTGAAAGATATATTTTGAGAAAGATAACATATAATTTGAGTTTTATTTAGTTTTAATTTTGAAAAAATTGGTGGTGTGTAACAAAAATAGCAAAATTTAAGATATCATTTATCTAACCATTTCCCACTCTCAGACTCTCAATTCGGATATCATTATTAATTTTGAGTCAGAGTTTTATATTCTTCCTCAATGTTATTAATAAGCGGGGATAAATTCACTTTTGGTACCTAAGTATTAACGGTTTTCACTTTTAGTACCCGCTTTTTGGGACTTATCATTATTAGTACCCAACGTTTCAAAATTCACGCATTTTTGGCACGTTCCATTAGTCAACTATTAAAGACTAACGGTTGGCCGCGGGTCGGGCTTGTTGTTGGATTCGGGGTGGTGAATTCGACTCAAAAATTTTATCCCGAGCAACTTTGTCTTCTTGGCCTAAGCAACATGGAGATACGACCCCTAAAAAGTCGGAAAATCGATTTTAAAATCCCATTTTGTGCGTTTTTGGTTCGAGGGGCAAATTGGACCGATTGAGGAGTGGGATTTGTGCGCCTTAAGATGAGGAAAACGATGGTATACTCAATTTTGGATTTGGGGAAGTATCTTGGATAGAATTTGGCTTTGAATGAAACTTTGAGTTTTTCAAATTATCGTCAATTGGCATCAGAGACGAACTCAAATCATGAAATTGACCACTGGGCATTATAGAGCTTGCGGATACACTCAAAATGAGTGGTTGCACGACACTTAGGGTCGCTGGAATCGACGCCGGAGACGCCGTGAAGCATGCGTCGTGGTATGCTCAACCTGGAAACCTGCTAAAATTGGTCAACCGTTAGTCTTTAATGGTTGACTAACAGAACGTGCAAAAAATAAGTGAATTTTGAAACGTTGGGTACTAATAATGATAAGCTCCAAAAAACGGGTACCAAATGTGAAAACCACTAATACTTTAGATACCAAAAATGAATTTATCGTTTATTAAACGACCAAATTAATCAATTCAGTCACGCATATCGTCACCAAAATCTCCTCCTCCACACCACCACACGTGGGCGTCGGTCGCACGTGCAGCGTGTCGCGTCCTCACGTGCCGCCCCACTCCCCTCTCATTGGCTCCGCCTACTCATTGCCCTTTTACAGCCTTTTTCACTCAAATCTCTCACTCTTCTCCATTTCTACTGCACACTACTCGTTACATACAATACACATATATGTGTATAATTCTAGAGAGAGAAAGAAGACGAGAGGCCTTTAAATTTTGTTGCCCTTACATAGCTTTACAGCTCAACTCTCTATTTCCTTGTCCCTCCCTCTTTCTCTCTCTTAATTGAGCTCAAATTGCACAGATCAAATCTGCTACTACTGCTGCCACCTCCAGGTATTTTATTTTTATTTTTTTCTTTATTGGTTAAAAATTTGCAGTCGCATTGTGAATAACCATGCCGATAGATTTGTGTGTGTGTGTGTGTGTGTGTGTGTGTGTGTGTGTGAGTGTGCTGGAAAATAGGCCAGAATTGTAGAAATATTTAAGCCATGCGTTGGGCGATGCCTAGTAGGAGCCATTCGGAAGCTGTAAGATGTTTGTGCCTACTGTTTCTGGATGCTGTGCTTTGATGTGGCTTTTGATAATGGCGTTTTGGGTTTGAATTGGAGGAAAATGTTGATGAATTTTTGGTTTTTTTATGGGAGAACAGGTAAATGGTATACAGAGGCATTATAGTTGAGCTGTTAAGAACATTAAGTATTGATCTCATGTAAATTGGCACTTTGATTCGTCCCAAAGAGAATGGGCACACTATATGCTTGATGTTTTCCTCGGTGATGGTTTTGCAAGTCATCATTTATTGCCACTGATGAAATATATACTGCTGGCTGCAGTGTAGTCATATTGCTTTAGTGTCAAAGAAGAATCTATTGAGAAATAAAACCTTAATCAGTATTATATACTGCTGAACAAGTGCTATACCGTGAATTTTTATGCACTTAATTTCCCATTTGATGTAACTAACCTTGAACCCGAGGGTGAAATCTTCCAATCTTTCATATAGAGTGGAGCATGTGGTGTCGTTCAGGTTGGCTAGGGTCAACTTCTCCTCAAGTTCCTTATTGATTGACCTTATTGAGGGACGGGTTACTACCTGCAACACGGAAGCGTCGGTGTGTGTCAATGACAATCCCGACAGTCAACTTAGAACTAGAGCAAGAGAGTGCCACCGAGTAACTTAAAGAAGCATAACAAGACACAATGACTTCCACCTACTAGAATCGAAGGGGAAATGATGGAAATGAAGGGGAATCGGATACTTATAGGTGCATGAGATGGGGCATGTTTCTATATGGGTGCACATCCCGATAAGCTTCTTCTTTTATTATCGGCTATTGCTCTATTGGAAGGCCTTTAGACCATCGGCTCTCTTGATTATTATGGGTCAATCACCATTCAAATTAATGACACACTCAAGATCAATGGGAAAATTTAAAGCGATGTGTTATATATTTTTCTCTTTTAGGCAATTTGAAGATGTTTATAAAACATGTCATATTTTTATCTCCAAGAGTCATTATTTTAGTTACTAGGGTCGAGAATGTCGGACAGTAAAAACTCCCGGCATATCATATCCATTGTTGGGAAGTCCATTGATCCTAGTTTGGCAAGTGCATTGTGTAGTTATTTTAGAACAACCTTGTTCGGAAAGTACAAAAAAAAGCTGTGTTGACAACTTAAGTATTTTGGACTGTCGGTTGTTTTCTAAAGACCTTTCGCAGTTTTGTGCATTTTTTTATGACCCTTTTCATGGAATTGATCCGACTACTTGTTTTGAACTTTTGGGCAAAGTATGAACCTATGGATTGAGTGATACTGTGAATATGGGTGGATGAACTTCGACATTCCATTCCACATTTAACAAATGAAGAGTTGTTTACGTGGTTTATGAGAAATTGTTTAATGCTACCAGAATCTCTTTGGAGGTTAGATTTTCGAGTTCCACAACTTGCATCTTTGGTTATTGGACACGTATCCGAACAATTATCCATCTTGTCAATTGGGGAAAATAAGTATTCATGCATGTATTCTATGTCAAATCACTTTTCGCAAGCATATTTATACACTAATACCTCCTCTAGACTTTTAAGATCTCATTTTTATTTCACTCCTTTTTGTGTAAATTATTTGCCTTTCGGTTGAACTTTTCAATGTTGTGCTTGGTTTGTTCTTGCTTTTGGAGTGATCGGCAAGTATATGATAGCGGTCGTTTGAAAAGTTACTTGACAAGCATTTAAATCTGCTTCTTATCGGAAGTAGTCATAGGGAGTGTAGGACATGCTTTAGGTTTGAGGATGCATATCCAATACTTCTGCGAAATAATTACTTTATATTTGAGTCTGTTCAATTCCTTTTGACTTCTTTTGTACAAAATGCTACCCATGGTTGAATGCGGGGAACTCACTTGTGAAAAAGTGGTGAAAATATTTTAATCTTTGCATGGAGGCACAACAAATGTATACATGGGTATGTTGTGACATGGGTAAGCTTTGGCTTTGGGGGAAAGAGTGGCCATATAGATGGAACATATCCACTGTAAAAAGTTGAATGAATTCCAGTCAAAAGTGGAATTTATGGGCTGGAGTAATCTTTTTCTTTCGTAAGGCCGTGCATGGAGTAGATGATGTTTGAGTTTTATTTGTTGTTGTGATGATGATGTTGTTCAACTCCAAATGAAAAATTATTTGAATTCGAGTTGTCAAGATTTATTAGTCCTCTCGTCAAGATTTATTATTCCTCCTCGAGTCATCTAATAGTTTTTACGTGATTTGAGCTTGTTGTATCCCATTTATTAAGATGCATTAGTAGGCGATATATCATCTTCTTGTTTTTGGTCACAATTTCTACATCGTAATTGTTAAATTCGTGGGGTATGGTTCGCACATGAAAGATACCCGATAGGGGAGAGCCAAGTCCACGAGTGAGGTTCCATCCTAAAACCAATTGGTGATTGGAGGAGTAGCTCACTGGCTTATAAAGTGGATCTCTTCCTTAATTAACCTATGTGGGACAACTCACAAGTGACATATCTCAACACGCCCTCCTCGCTTGTGAGCATAGTTGTTAAAAGCGGCGCGCACCAGGCGAAAAGCCTCCGGGAGCTCGAGGCGTTATGCAGCAGCGAGGCGCGCCTTTTGTACATGGAGGCAAAAAATAATAAAACATTTAAAAATTATAAATTTTGTTCTAGACTACAAACAAGCAAATATTTCATAATAATTTTATATATTCATGACAACTCATAAGAGCTAAACAACCATCAAAACAAATGTTTATAAAGTTCATCATAAGCAAAATAATAAAAAATATCAAGCGATATGTTGAAATAATATGTTAAAAATATAAAGACAATAAAAAATTATCAAGAAATATGCTAAAATAAAAAAAAAAAAAGAAAAACGAAAAGTAAAAACAATATTAATAAAAGAGAGTATCCACTAATTAGTAAATAATAGAAGAATTAAAAACAAGAAACCCTAGTTTATAACTTTAATTTAACAAGTAAAAACATTCAAACAAATTAAAGAAATATGAAAAAAAAAGGAAAACGTAAGTGGGTGGCTCGGATGGCGGTGGCGCATCTCCCGGCGAGGGTGGCGCGACTCCGGCGGGGCGGCGGCTCCGGCGACGCAAAGTTTGAAGAAGGGCAGAAATTTATGTTTGACGGGAGGCTATGTTGATTTTACAATATCAATCATGTAATGGGACATGACTAGAACAACTATCTCAACTCATCGCCGTCTCATCATATTTTTCCATGCGGTGGAAAAACCTATGATGATGATGGTTTTGGAATTTCATCTCATTTCTCCTTCGTATGAAGGTTGCGTCGAGAAGGGCATCCGGCGTAAAACTTTGCCACTTTGTTTTTGTGTGAATTTGTAGTGTTAACTAATTTTAGACAATTAGTTGACACTATAAACTTCACACCACCGACCCGCGTAGTGAGATAAAGTGCGATTGATGATGATGATGATGATTTCTTTTTAAAGTGCTAAATAAATTAATATTCATCCTAACTTAAAAAAGTGTCAAAAATAAGTAGCAACTTTGGAAAAGTCGAAAAACAAAGAAAATACACGAAGTACATGAGGCGCGCCTCGGCGCTTCAAACGCCTCAAAAGGCGCCCGATCGTCGCCCGCCTTTGGTGCCCAAAGGCGATGGGCATATCGCCTGCGCGCCCTCGGGCGCGCTTTAACAACTATGCTTGTGAGTACTTCGTCAATTCATTAATCATTTAATCTTCATCACAGGATCCTCCATAATCCATCACATCATGTGATGGCCCACCTTGGGCCGAACATGAGCCCGCTCTGATACCATGTTAAATTCGTGGAGACTTGGTACGGTCCCACACATGAAGCGTACCCAATAGAGGGGGAGAGTCCAAGTCCACCAAGTGAGGTTCCATCCTAAAACCAATTGGTGATAGGAAGAGTAGCTCACTTGGCTTATAAAATGGACCGTCCTCCCTTAATTAACCAATGTGGGACAACTCACAAGTGACATATCTCAACAGTAATTCTTCAACCATGTTTGGTCCTCTGCTCTGTATGATCTGTCATATAATACTTCCAACATATATTTTAGTTGGTGGTACAACTTGTGCTTGAATTACTTGTAAACTGGGTGTCCCAGGTCAATACTCTTGAAATATTATTGACAATTATGGAAGCCTCTTTTCTTACATAGGTGCATCTGCTTTGCTACATTATTACTGAAATATCTGCCAATTACCCACAAGAAAGAAACAGATCTGAAGTTAATGTTTGCAAGTTTTCATTTCTCTTCACTATTTGTATGAACTAACAATGTACATTTGTTTTACAGGAGGTATTTTCTTATAATTCTTAAAGTGGCCACTCTATGGCATGATCAACTCAACTGGTGCATGTTAATTTTACAGCTCCACACATCTGATGATTTGCGCCACCAACCTTATTATGCTTAACGTGAGCCACGATGAGCAGTTGCACTGTGAATTTTCAGCAATGGATTTTATGCATCCTATTGCTTTACAGTGTAGCAAAAAAAATTGAAGCTCTGAATCCTGATGGTATGCTAGTTTTTTTGTTTTTGTTTTTCTTTTTCTGTTTAGCATACATTTCCGTTGGCTAGCAGTTAAGAGATTAGATCTGATGACCTAACTGGCCTATTGTTCCAATGTCTGCCAATGATACAAGGGTTTGAGGTTTGACTAAACATGCAATGACGAATATTATAATGCATTTACTTTCAAGTGGATTAATCTTCTATGTCATTTTACTTCGCCTGGTTGGAGCTTTGCATTTAATTATTTTTGCTGGATAACTTTTTTAACATTAAGATGTTTTGAAAATTCGTAACATCAGGCAGATTGTAATGCCATACAATTGATTGTGTAGCATGTGCAAAACACCCAAAGAAGAGGCAATACCCAAGTTCTGGTGGACGGCTCCTGAAAGCATTGTCCTTTGAAGTAGGAATGCTAATGCTATGCTGTTGATATGCAGGTCAAGCTCTCGTCAGCTTCAGGACAACCATAGTTAGTTCAGATGGCATTCTGCTTCAGTGGAGACCAGAGGACGAGGATCCATGTGGATGGAAAGGAGTAAAATGTGACTTCAAGTCAAAAAGAGTTACAGCCTTGTAAATTCCTTGATGCTTCAACTTGCAAGTCATCTTCACCTGCTTTTTTTTTTTTTTTTTTCTTTTTTCCCTTTTTTGAATTAGAGATAAGTGAACAAGTTTGATTTCTCCTTTTATTGCTTCTCACTATTAAGTTGCCACTTCTGTTCTTTACTTGAATGATAAAAGTCTATGTTTCCTTCATGTTGCGATTCAAATGGATTTATGCATTAACTTACTGCGAAATGTGATTGGTATAATTTATGGTGCAGGAGTCTCCCTAATCACAAGTTGAGTGGACCCATTTCACCAGAAATTGGGAAGCTAGAAAGCCTGCAATTTCTGTATGCATTATCTTTTGAATTATTCTTTCACTTTCTTATAATACCTCCTGCTGCTGATGCCAAGTTCAAATACCTGCTTGTAGAGCTCTTCATGACAACAACTTATTTGGGGCAATCCCTCCAGAACTCGGGAACTGTACGCAGTTGCAATCAGTGTAAGTAGATAGAGTGGTTACGTGTGAAGTTTATACCATTCTCAAAATTGCTGATAGCTTAAATTTCTAAATTTTAATTCTATTGACATATTTCGACTCGGAGATATTGAAAATGATCTCAAGCAAACCTTTTTGTTGCGTTGCTTATCTCTACTAAAGGATTTCCGGCAAACGATTCCATGTATAAGTTATTTGCTAAGGCGGAGATTAAAAATCATTAATGCTATGGTTGGAACTTGTGTTTTGATGAGAAAAAATTAAAGGAAAAGTATTAAACATAAAATGCAAACTACTTTCATTTCTAGGAAGGAAAATATTTAACTTCTTTTCTCTCTTTTTTCTCTACTATCCAAGGACCAAACTCCAGTTAGAGAGTGTTAAATATGTCTACATATGTGTCGGTTTCAGGGTTGACTGCTCCTTTTATTCATATATAGAGTGAAAGTGTTGAAAGTTACCCAAATTTATCAAAATTAAATGCAAAAGTTAAGGCAGCTTGCGTCCCGAAGGGTAGTTGTTGCTGTGACAGTGTCTTCTACAATTTCCTACATAGAAAATCTGTAGGTCGCCAGCAATTTCTGAATTTTCGAAGGATGACAGGAAACTTGTGGGTTTTGTTTCTCACCTTATTTGTGAGTGACGGACAAGAAAAGCAGCGATCATTGCATAATTTCTACTTCGCCATCGTTGTTTCTTTATAAGTCAATCTTTTGTGTTGGTTGGGTCAAGTGTGAATTCTTGCTTTCCTTTTTCTACAGATTTTTGCAGGGTAATTTCTTAAGTGGATGGATTCCAAGTGAACTGGGAACCTCTCTCAGCTGGAAAATCTGTAAGAATTATACTGAAATTTCTGAATTATCGACTTGATGCATGCTTGAGTTTGTAGGCCTATCATCTCTATTAGTGGAGTTCTGTTGTAACTGAGATCCTTGGTGGGACAAAACAATAAGAAATCAAGGAGCTCTCATAAAAGATTTCTCAAGAGTGAAGGAATCAATTACTTTATGCCCCATGAGCGATTCTTTTAATTGTGTCCTACTGCTGATAATGGATCTGAGCATGGGCGTGCACTTACAAGTCCTTTGCGCTTTTAAATGAGCTTCATAGGTCATTGGTCTAAATGGATCTGTTTCCCATTCCATATCAGACTGAAGCATCTACTTAGCACAAGATTCCATTTGTTGAATATTTTGAACCTAGGTGCTTGATAAGATACCCTTGAGAGTCTGATGACAACTGGTATTAGTTCCTACTTTTGACTCCTGTTCATATAGCAAGCAGGCTCGGATGTCTTCAACTGTATCTAATGGGTTTTAACAATAAACCCGATCAATGCATGTCTGGATAGAGTACCGATCCTCTCTTAGTTAATCCTATGCTTCTTTTTGCAGGGATCTTTCAAGCAACTCTCTCAGTGGAAGCATTCCTGCTTCACTTGGGAAGTTGAGCAAACTCTCACGTTTGTGAGTGCCCTTTAATTTTACAAAGATTCATATAGTCATATATTATCTTTTTTTTTCTAATTCAGTATCTTTTATGATATTTGAAGCAATGTATCAACAAATTTTCTGGTGGGACCTATACCCTCCGATGGTGCTCTTGCAAGCTTTCAAAATGATTCGTAAGTGATAAATTTTTCTGTGTCTGCTATTTGGCCTTCATATTGTTATTTCTTGCTACTTCCAATGTGATATATTTAGATTTTTCCATCCCCCTTCTGTTTCTTTGTTCTGCTTGTTTGACCCTAAGTGGTTGCTCCTGTTGGCTCACTGAACTATTATTTTACTGTTTTTACCTTGGGATATAGAAAACAAGAAAGCAAAAAAGAATATGATAGTTTTACTATGAAGCCACTTCTTGAGTTATTCGCAGGCCAAATAGAAGGAAAGAGCCCAACCATCTCCTGTTATTCATTTTATTTTCTTTACTTTTAGGTTCTAGTCTTCACCCAGATAAATAAAATCAATCATTACATTTTTATACTGTTAATTTCTTTATGAATGCATCATCAATTCTACCAACTTGAAACAGAAACCCATATCTGTTAAAAAAGTCCATATATTTGTCCAGATAACAAGGTTTAAGAAGTTGATTTTCAATAAGAAAGCTTTTGGAAATATTGACTGTCTAGTGTCTATGCAATAACTGCTATGGCATCTTATGCACAATGTGTCTAGCCTCACAGAGGGAGTATCAACTTTTTTTTTTGGCCTTTTCTTTGTGTCCTAGTTGAGGCCTTGTAGGTTCTCCCTCTCTTCTTTTCTCTTCCTTTCTTTCGTTCTTTCTTTCTTTCTTTCTCTCTTTCTTTCTTTCTCTCTTCCTTTCTTTCTTTTTAATTTATATCTGTGTTGTACTTCAATTGGTACTTCATAACTTATTTGATGCTCCTCTTGGCAGCTTTGTTGGCAACCGTGAGTTGTGTGGCAAGCAAACCCAAATATGCAAGAACAATGGTGGTGGTTCTTCAGCGTTTTCTCAGCCTACTGATTCAGGTAAAACATTTTGCATAGGGGACTGTTCATTTACTGTCGTTCTGGTATCCAGTGTGTTTTTTTCTTGGGTAGATTTTACTTCTATATAGGGTATAAATACCTGGACAGGAAAGAGTCTCTTTTCCATTTTGTATCCGACATATCTTACTCCTACAAGTGTCTGTGTATGGGTGAACGCAAATTAGCCTGGTTAGCACTTGATTGAATTAAATTCTAATTGCTTAATACGTGGATGTGGATGGGAAGGAATAGCAGGTCTTCTGATGGAGTGGGAATGTCAGTGAAAATATTCATGCTCCTATGCCTATGTACTTTGATTTCTTCTATCTCCACTTGCCTAGGGTTTTGGATGGACTTCTGCATATGTTTTGTACAATGTTTACTTGACTCTTTTCTGTTGTTACTTTCATTTGTTTCTTCCCCTATACCAGTAACAATGTTCAGTTAATGTATTAACTTAATCATCCAAAAAGTCAAAAAGTAGGAAATTAGCCTGAATATAATATGGTAAGATGGCATGCTACTTGCCATGATTATTTGACTGAGCCCTCTCTTTCTTTTTTTAATTGAACATGTTTTGAGATGTTGCACTACTGATTGGCTGCAAGTGTTTTGTAAAGATTTGTTAGAACTATATACTAAAAAATAAGATGACAATAGTAAAGGAGTCTTGAACTTGTATCTAAGGGGTTCTAAGCTCCTTAGCATGTTTAGTAAAGATTTAAGAGAACCATAAACTCAAAATAAGATGACCAAAGCAAACGAGACTTCAACTTATTTCTGAGAAATTCTAAGCTCCCCTAGTGTGACCAAATATATTACCTTTGGCAATGGTTGGTGATCGTAAAAATCTTTTCACTAAAGCGCAAGTGTCACGGTGTAACTAGTAGATAGCAACGAGCAAAGTCGTATTCTTAGGGATTGAATACGAAACACGTGAGATTGATAAATATCGTATTCCAATTTTATTGAAGCGATCGAAAATCAAAAGTTTATTTTTAAACTAATCCTAAATTAACAAGTAAAAATCTAAAATTGTTAAAGACCCGAATTATGTTATGAACTCGTTTTTGTAAGTTAGAATCATCTCCCGAATTATGAACTAACAAATATGACATGCAAAATATTGGCTAAATAATCTACAAGAAATAAGCACTCGAATTCATAAATAGAACACAAAAATCAATTAAGAAAAACAATCAAAATAGAATTAACATGAATACATAGTTTTGATTATGCCCTAGGATCAGAAAAATTAGCTCAACATATTTGACAACAAATTCATAGACAAACTTGGAATCAAAGAGTTTGACATCGAATTAAGTACAAACAAAAATCTAAACTAAGAGGATAGAACCCTTGTTGTCCGGATGGATCCTTCTTCAAAGTCTCGAACCCTTGTGCTTTCGTAGATGCGAAAGGTCCTGTGTGGTGTTCTTCGTTGATTTCTGTTTCTCTATTAGAAGTATGTAAATTTGTGTATCCCAAGTATATTTTCGTGTATCATGTTATTTGTAGCTTTAGGGTTTGGTCTTCCTTTTATAGATTCTTTGAGATCCTTTTATAGATTCTTTGAGAGATCACTAGTAGAGTCTCGACGAAATTAGGAAACAAAATCCACCGCCAAGCATAATACACTGTCGTGTATTTCTACACGGGCTGACCGTGTAATACGTTTCAGTCTCTGTTTTGGCTCGAATCAAAGTACACAACCGTGTAATAATATACGGTTTGGTCGTGTATTCCGTCTCTTAAATTCTTCCCCCGAACAAGTTGCACGGGCGTGTAAAATCACACGGACATCGAATACATGGTCGTCTAATATTACGCGGTCTGACCGTGTTCTTTGTTTTTCGTTTTTTTCTTCGCGTATTTGATCGTCTCTTCGCATTCGACATTATTGTGCGGGCCGTCCTACTGATATCTTTGCAGATTTAGATCCGTTTCCTGTAAAAATCATAAGAACACGCAATATCACGCCCAATAAAGGAAATCAACTAAAATACACTAAATATACATGCAAATGTATCGAATATTCATCAAAATAAGCCCTTAAATGCACGTATATTTTACACGTAGACCTTCTAGTCATGTTCCCTTCAGGGAGGACTCGATAATGTAAAATATTGTGCTTGATCAGAAAAATTTAGTGGGAGTTGAGAGTTATGTAAGGAGTAGCATTTCTTTTGTAACTGGTTTATAATTATTAAATCATTTTAGAGCAAGCAGCATGTTTTTGAGGTGAGCGTAAGAGAATTAGTTTGAGTACTTAGGCTTCACTCTGTAGAAACTTCCATGGCTGATCACTGCAGAAGGTTTATTAGATTTTTTATTTCTTTATCATGGATGCAATTCTTGAATCTCATCTTCAATGAAGAACGGAAGTATTACCATCTGTTTCTTGAGTTTGTCTGGGCCTTATGTGGATAATCACGTGTCTGCCTAAAGAATTGGTTAGACATACACAAATTGTTAGTCCACCTGAAATCTGACCGCTGATATTCGTAGCAAATGGGGATATATAAATTCTAGAATGATTAAAACAGAGAATGTAGTTTGTTGGTGACTTGAACCACATTTTAAAACTTACTTTAGCTTGCTCTCCATCGTATTCCTTCAGTATTAATTATTTATTCTTCTTCTGACGTCAAGTTTGCAGATTAAATTACAGCACTAGAATGCTTAGACATATAGAGCAACTAAATGCTTATGAACACCCTCAATGTTTGTTCACTATTATTGCTGTATCTTTTCCATTTTATCTTTTTTTTAGGCCAGGCCAAGAAGAAATATTCAGGCAGGCTTCTTATAAGTGCACTGGCCACAGTGGGTGCATTGCTTCTGGTTGCGCTTATGTGTTTCTGGGGCTGTTACCTGTATAAGAGGCTTGGTAAAAATGATGGCAAAGGTCTTGCTGTGGATGTCAGTGGAGGTGCCGATCTGACACCTATGCATGAAAATTTAAATTAGCAGTTTCTTCCTCTTCCTCCTTTATTTATTTATTACTTTTGTCAACACAAAGTATGATAAAATTCCATTGCTCAATTTTTTAACAAGCCCAGTTTTATGTGTTGATCAGGGGCCTCAATTGTAATGTTTCATGGAGACCTGCCCTACTCCTCAAAGGATATCATTAAAAAATTGGAGAATTTAAATGAAGAGCATGTAATTGGTGCGGGAGGCTTTGGAACAGTGTACAAGCTTGCAATGGATGATGGCAACATATTTGCCTTGAAAAGGATTGTCAAGGTAAATGAGGGCTTTGATCGTTTTTT
Organism: Rehmannia glutinosa; assembly: GCA_016081115.2. Lineage (NCBI taxonomy): Eukaryota > Viridiplantae > Streptophyta > Magnoliopsida > Lamiales > Orobanchaceae > Rehmannia > Rehmannia glutinosa. The sequence goes on along the minus strand of CM071927.1, from coordinate 28,521,450 downwards.
TGAAAGGGAGCTTGAAATTCTTGGAAGCATCAAACACAAATACCTGGTGAACCTTCGAGGATATTGCAATTCCCCGACATCCAAATTGTTAATATATGATTTCCTATCAGGAGGCAGCCTGGATGAAGCTCTTCATGGTTTGGACTGTTTTATTTATTTAATATTTTAAAGTTTGTTTCGAAGATTCTTACTTCAGTATACCTTATCAGTTGCCTATACATTAATACATGCATAAATGAATTTCGTAGAATGGATCAATTTTTTGCTATTCCATCTCTTATTTTTATACCATGGAAAGTAGCAGTATGATTTGATTTGGAGGGATTCTTACTTGAGGTTTTGGACTTTTCATTTGATGAACTCGTCAATATTCAGTGACATACTACCTACTTGATAACCTTTGGAAAAAACATCCACGAGCATTTCATGTTAATTTAGGTTGACTTTGAGGTCCGTCCACTTTGTACTCCTTGTATAAAGAGATAAGGTAAGAGCAACATATATTTATTGTCTGAGTCTATCCAATTATATATTTCAACCCGGAGTACTTTTTTGGTTGGACTAAATGTGAAGAGCCACCATTCTAATCACAAGATGTCGGTTACTCCGTCAGTTCCTGCTCATTGTCACATTCTTGAATTTGCAAGAAGTTTTAGATTAGAAAAAGGGCAACCCGGTGCACAAAGCTCCGGCTATGCGCGAGGTCTGGGGAGGGGTCGATTAAAGTTTTAGATTAGAGTTGGAAAAATTAAAAGTTATTGGGAATATAAACATTTGTCTGTGGTGTCACATATTACTTTAAGCGAGATTTTTGAGAAGAAAATTACCATTTCTGGAAACGAGACATTGTGTGTAGATATCCCAAAAGGAAAATAGAATGAGTTAGAGGAAGTTTTAGGCAGGCAGACCAAGTACAATCTGTCAAGTTTCAGGATTCAATATCAAGTCTTAGATTTAGGACATCCTAACATCTTTGACATGACTCGCTTGTTTTCTATTTGAAATTGGAACCCAATGTCCTTCATATATTGAGGTCATCGTGTACTCAGCTGTACCATCCATGCTAGTATAAATTACTTGTTTTTTAGCAGTACAATTATGCTATCTATGTTTGATGCAGAGATCTGAGCAACTAGATTGGGAGGCTCGTTTAAATATTATCATGGGAGCTGCAAAAGGCCTCGCATATCTGCATCATGATTGTTCCCCTCGAATTATTCACCGTGACATCAAGTCAAGCAACATTTTGCTTGATGGAAATTTTGATGCTCGAGTGTCGGACTTTGGTCTGGCTAAATTATTGGAAGATGAGGAATCTCATATCACAACAATTGTTGCTGGCACATTTGGATATCTGGCTCCTGGTAAGGACATTAAATTGCAATTTATGTTCTTAGCTTGTCTTTTGCATGGACATAATAAGTATATCATATTGGCCATTGGGGATGGTATTTCACTGGAACTGATATTCAAATGTTAAGCAGAATATAGGCTGATCTGCTGTCACGTTTTTGTGTCACAATTCACTGCATTTGCATGCAAAAACAGTGATTGTTAATTCCATTAATGTGTTTGACCCGCCTGCCTTCTTTAGGGGAAGGATCCCTTCTCTTAACTGAAAGGAGTTGAGTTATCTTTATGTTATGTTGTGTAGAGGGTTGTCCTTTTTTTTTCTGTTGTTGTTGTTGTGTGTGTGTGCGCGTAATGAGTGTGTGTGTGTGTGCGTAATGAGGGTCATAAATACTTCACTGAAGAGGCAAAGATACTGAACAATAATATTGATTTAGACCTTGTCTTCCCCCAGTGGGGACAAGCAGGTGTGCCAACTACACAAGGAATTGGAAATTATGTGGTATTACTGAACTTTTCTGTCCAGATTGGTCTTTCATATATCATACATATACAGGGTAATATGAACATACGGAAGATCCATTAGCAATATAATTCCTATGTGTGGCTTTTATTCATGCTTGTATGGATGTTTTCTCTCTTCTCTTTTCTTTCTCTCTTTCTTGTTATGACATACAAATATTTTGATGCTGAATTCTCCAACAATATTATTTGAGCAGAGTACATGCAGAGTGGAAGAGCTACAGAAAAGACAGATGTTTATAGTTTTGGTGTTCTGGTGCTTGAAATTGTGAGTGGAAAGCGGCCTACTGACGCATCCTTCATCGAGAAGGGCCTCAACATTGTTGGATGGGTATGGTTTTTTCCTTCTTTGTGGTTTAGTGGCTAATCATCTGTCTTCACTTTACTGCAATTCATTGATTATTGAAGATGAGTATGCACAAACTTATATGAAGGTGACACTATGGTACTTCATGTTATTAGGACGATGAGCCCTCATTTGGTGTGTGCTTAGCATGAGGCATGATAAGCTGTTTAAAAATGTAATCTGATATACTAATTTACGTAAGATCTTATATTCAGCTTAATCCCTTTTAACGGTTTTCCCAAGATGAATCATGACACTAGAATGACAAATTCTCTGACGAAGTTATCTGGTTGTTGCGCTCCATAGGGTTTAGAAAACCTGTCACCGCTGGCCTCTTACAATGGTTACCACCTGGCCCGAACTTCACCATTGTAACATTCACCAAAATTTATATTTACGAAAACCATCCTTGAGGTTTAGCCTAATTACAAAAAAACCCACTTGTCTTTCAAACTTACAAATACCCTTTGAGGTTTGTATTTACCTAACAAATACTCCCACTCTTGAGGCCTCTTTTTTTTTTTTTTTTTGAGGAAAACTCTTGAGGCCTCTTGATGGTGCAATCTTGTAAGCTAAAAACAAATGTTCGGGGGTTGTTTGTAATTTTAAAAGATAACTGGATTTTTTTGTAAGTAGGCTAAACCTTAGGGGTAGTTTTTATAGTCAACCCTAAATCTAAATAACCCATAAAAGAGTATTTAATGCAACTAGGTTTTCTCAGGGCCCTGCTTCTGGACGTGTTTTCTCGTTATTGCATATGTTCCAAAAATATATTAATTGGAATTATGCAACATGTAGATTTTAGTTCCATGTCTAGAAGTTTTTTTAACGAACTAAGTTCCTTAGCCATCATGTTTGGTGTGTTATTTTGCATACCCTGATAAACCCATTAATCCAAGTTTTACGGATTTACTACCGAGAAAGAAATGTTCTAGAAATTTCATCATTTTTCAAGTCTTCCTCCTTGGTCCCACCTAATCTCCACCACAAAACTCTAAAAAATGATGCCCACCCTCTGAAGCACCCTCTTTTCTTTCGCAATTGCATGATGAATTTTCTCTTTTCTCTGGTATAAATTGGGAGTGAGGCTTTTCAGTCGGCTTAATATGGGTTGTTATGATTCACTCATGTTGCATTCTCTTGCAAACTTGGCCCAATTTTTCAATGGGATAGAAATCTTGGCCAAGATGTTGAAAGTGTGTCGGTTAACTGTAAGGTTGAGTTAGATGGAATTTGTCCTAAGCAAATAATATCCACACTTTTTTCATGTTTGCAATAAATCAAATATACTGTGATGTTGGAGTCGCTTGATCCCAATAAAATGAATTGAGACATGATAGTAAGCTTACTTAAGCCTGTTTTACAGTTTTATTTGAATGGCAAATCCAACATCCCAATGCATGACTAGAAAATATTACAGAACTCAATCAGTAAGCTTGTATTTCTTCCTTTACCAGGGTAAAATTTCATGTCAAAAAGGATGCTCGACTTCATATAATATTTTTAAATAATTTTACCTTACCCCTCTTGAATCATATTTTATTTTTCGTGTTGCAGTTAAATTATTTAGTTTCAGAAAATAGACAACGGGAAATAGTCGACCCACACTGCGAAGGAGTACAGACAGAAAGTCTAGATGCCCTACTTTCAATAGCCATCCAATGTGTTTCTTCGGGTCCTGATGATCGCCCCACCATGCACAGGGTGGTTCAAATACTCGAATCTGAAGTTATGACCCCATGCCCGAGTGACTTTTATGATTCAAACTCCGATTGAGGGTATTTATCGAGGTAACAAAAAATTGGCCATCTAATTATCATCTGCTCCATTGTATGGCGAAGTGCAGAAGCAATACCAGCATAGAAAGGCTCAAAGTTTGCTTTAATTTGTTTCCAATTTATTCATTCTTTCCACCGAAAGTGTGACTGGATATGCTCACGGTTCTCTTGATCGATTCTCCCGAAAATTAGAGCAAGCGGACCGCCACATCAGCTTCTGGGTTCCTTGTTTTGCCACCTAATTTGATCTCCCTCAGCTCTGCTGCTTCAGGTTTTTCTTTCTTCAAGCAAATTGACATGTTTACGAGATATTGGTCACCCTTTTGCTCTTTTTGCCTTAGTCTTCCTTTCTGGTAATTCTTCTGAGTCAATTGTATATGAAATGGTTAAATTGATTCGTGTCTTTACATGCTGAAGGATTCTTGTTATTGATTACGTTTGTGTACTATATTTTCATCCCAATCATTGGAAGTACAGATTAGTGCAGAGTTTTGTTCACTTGTAGGCACTTTTATGTTTTTGAAGAAAAATGTTCATCTCATGATTCTACAAGAAAAGCTTCAACTAGTTGCATTTACCTTTTTGACTTAGATATCATAACATTTGTAATAAAGAGTTTTAGTTTTTTTTGGGCCTCATACCATTATTTTTTACTTTCATATTGTAAATTTTGATGTTTTACGTTTCCAATTTGCGTCCTTGTTTTCGAAAAAACAAAAAGAGAAAGTGGAGATGTAAATTATCACATTATAAATCTTAATTAATAAGTAATGATTAGTAATTGTTTTACCAACAATATATAAACTACTGAGATAATAGAATACTATTATGCTAGTCCCACTATTTTTTTATCATGTTCCACATTTTCTTGTGGATGTTTTCTCCTATGACTGTTACTCAAGTTCTTTTAATGCAATGAATTTCCTTTTGTCAAAGAAACGTAAAAATAAAAATCAACTACTAAGAAAATAAATCCTTGTATTTGTTGAACTCGAGGTCAAAATCTAACAGAAATATATATGAAATGCTTCCCATTATTTATTGTGAAAAGTCGAAGTAAACAAAAAAGGAAAAAAATAAGAAAGAGAAGGGGGAAACAAAAAAGAAAAAAAGAAGCACAGTGGCTGTGTGACAACCCAACGATATTCAGTGTAATTTTTCTGGGCTCAGTTTTTTCTTTGGCCCATGAAAGTGAACAATATTTTCTGTTATTTTTAATGAATTGGGTTGAGTATTGTCCCATTTTGGTAAGAGATGCATCAAAGTACTATTTTAAATAGACTTTTCGAGGTTTATTTTCGATTGAGAAGTCTCGTGACAAGAATGGCTACCTCAAAATAGTTACTAATCATCTCCAGCACTACTCTAAAGTAGAGTAGTGCTGCAACAAATCCCCTCCAGCATGGCGCCATTCTTGGCGCTACTTTGTTGATTTACACAGTGCAGCGCCACAAATGGCGTTGCACTGTTTTTGCACTCTCTTTTATTTTATTTTATTTTTTTTGCTTAAATATAATTTCTTTTAAAAGGTATTTTTATTAATTAGAAATTAGTAGAAAATAATATTAAAATCAATTCATATGGTAATTTTTTTAAAACATGGTATGTAATTAGATAATACTATAAGTTTTAAAATACTACACACAAAATTATAAATCTTATATAAAATACATTACCAAATACTAAAACATAAAATTACGACGACGTTAAAAACAACATAAAATAGGCAAAATTACATAAAATAACTAAAAGTAAAATTATTGAGATCTTGATGCTCCAATTGAACAAGCAAGAGAAGTGTCATCTCCAGACATCGAATTTGTTGAAAATGAACATACTCGTTTTCAAAAATTTCTTGCTTAGTTTAGACAAATCAAAGATGCAGAGGCACATTTTACACTTCAAAATGCATTAATTGATCATTTGTGGGAAGAATATTATAATTCAGAGAACTAGTCACTATCATCTTGTAATTTTGTTTCCGTATTATTATGAATTTTAATGTTAATTTTTTGCATTAATTTTATTAAATTTTCTATTTTTTCAATTTGATTAATTTTGAAAATAAAAAAAATTAAATTTTATAATAAATAAAATTACTTATATAAAATCTTTATATAAGTAAAGTAATAAAAATCAAAACAAAAGAAGGAGTCTTATGGAATATTCTTTTTTAGTGCAGAAAGTAGTGCAGACTGCTGGAGATGAAATATAGATTTTGCGCCAAAGTAGTGCAGATTCTGCACCAAAGTAGTGCAGAGTGTTGGAGATAGTCTAATCATCTCCAGCACTACTCTAAAGTAGAGTAGTGCTGCAATAAATCCCCTCCAGCATGGTGCCATTCTTGGCGCTACTTTGTTGATTTACACAGTGCAGCGCCACAAATGGCGTTGCCTTTGTTTTTGCACTCTCTTTTATTTTATTTATTTTTTTGCTTAAATATAATTTCTTTTAAAAGGTATTTTTATTAATTAGAAATTAGTAGAAAATAATATTAAAATCAATTCATGTGGTAATTTTTTTAAAACATGGTATGTAATTGGATAATACTATAAGATTTAAAATACTACACACAAAATTATAAATCTTATATAAAATACATTACCAAATACTAAAACATAAAATTACAACGACGTTAAAAATGACATAAAATAGGCAAAATTACATAAAATAACTAAAAGTAAAATTATTGAGATCTTGATGCTCCAATTGAACAAGCAAGAGAAGTGTCATCTCAGACATCGAATTTGTTGAAAATGAACATACTCGTTTTCAAAAATTTCTTGCTCAGTTTAGACAAATCAAAGATGCAGAGGCACATTTTACACTTCAAAATGCATTAATTGATCATTTGTGGGAAGAATATTATAATTCAGAGAACTAGTCACTATCATCTTGTAATTTTGTTTCCGTATTATTATGAATTTTTATTTTAATTTTTTGCATTAATTTTATTAAATTTTCTATTTTTTCAATTTGATTAATTTTGAAAATAAAAAAAATTAAATTTTATAATAAATAAAATTACTTATATAAAATCTTTATATAAGTAAAGTAATAAAAATCAAAATAAAAGAAGGAATCTTATGAAATATTCTTTTTTAGTGCAGAAAGTAGTGTAGAGTGTTGGAGATGAAATGTAAATTTTGCGCCAAAGTAGTGCAGAGTGCTGGAGTGTTTGATAAATGGTTTTATCATGATTTTGATGATTTTGTTTTTATATCAAAACAATGTTTTTAAAGGTTGTCCAAATACTCCTAAATGATTTTAAATGGTTTTAATATTTTCAGGAGTATTTCCTCAAGTTTATTTTCGACAAAACTGGACAACACATTTAATGATTTTGTGTCATTGATTTTTACATTCAAACTATATTTCAAAATGTTGTCCTAATACTCCCGATCGGTCTAAAATGTTTTTACTATTTTTCGGAGTATTTCTTGGAGTTTATTTTCGATAAAATATTAAACAACACTTTTATTTTGAGGCCAACCGGTCGCCCTATAGGGCAACCCGTACCTGAAGAGTACGTTGAAACAGAAATTGAGCCTGGAGTGAAAAATAGAAGGTCGACCGGTCGCCCTGGGCGTCGACCGGTCAGGTCGACCAGTCGCCCAGGGTGCGACCGGTGCCTGCAAGTTTGGTTTTGAAATAGAACTCCTGCCCTTAGATTTTTAAGGTTGTGCGACCGGCCAACATAGGGGACGATCGGTCGAACCCTACGTCGACCGGTCGCCCTGTGCAAAATGTTGATACGTTTATTTCAAACTCTATTTCTGTGCGACCGGTCGCCCTCTAGTTTGACAGCAAAAATCTGACCGTTTGACAGCAGACAACTTTTCCTTAATTTGAGGGGTTGATTTCTAACAGCTCTTTTCTTCAATTGTCTTGGTATTTTTTACAGAATTCATGTCCCCAAGATGAGCCTATCATGTACAAGACATCTTCTATAAATAGAGGAAGAATTGAAGCAACACAACAAGAGAGAACAACACAACACAACAAGATATACTCAAGCAAACACTTGGTCTCATATTGTCATTATTCTTGTTGTAATTTGCCTAGCTTATCACTTTCACATTCTTGAGGTCTAGGCTATTCTTGATTACACTTGCACTCAATTGTATAATTCATTATCGAGTTGTAATCTTAAATTTTTGGGTTATCATTCAACACAAGATATCCTTGTGAGTGCTCTTGTGGTAAGAATACACTTGGGTGATCTAGGTGTTAGGTGTAAGAAGATTGTGGTAATCTTCTTGTTGAGGTGTTGAAAAATTTGATATTCTTCAAGGTTGAAGATTGTGGTAATCTTCTTGTTGAGGTGTTGAAAATTATATATTTTGGAAAGAAAAAGAATGGAATATTATTTACAAGGTTGCGGGTTCAATATTTGGAACGTCGTCATAAATGGAGTAATCATTCCAATGATAAACACACCACATACCTCCAAAGGCTTCAAAGAGCTCAATGATGAAGAGAAGAAAATCATCTCCTTAAATGGTAAAGCTCTTAATATTTTACATTGTTCACTTACCACTTTGGAATTTGATCATGTTGTAGGTATTCGATCGGCACATGAAGTATGACAAAAATTAGAAGCCATCTATGAAGTATATGCAAATAATAGGAGCAACTCAAAAGCATCTACTTCTCAAATGGATACAACATCAAATCCAACCATATGGAATGAGCCTCTTACAACTTCCGATGATGAAGTCGAAAAATATTTTATGGGCATCGAAGAAAAAAACGAGGTATATCTTAAACCCTCTACTTCCTATGGTATTGTCATACAAAATGATTATAGTGATTTGCAAAATGATTATGATGAACTTCAAAATGAATTCCAAAGCTTACTTGTTAAATACAAAAATTTGAAAAAGGAATTCAATGTTTTGAAAAATGATAAGGATAGTTTATTTACTTCCTATGAATCACTATCATGTGCTCACACCACCACACTTGACAAGGTTAGAAACCTTGAAAAAGAAAACAATACTCTTATTGAGAATATTGATTGCATGAAAAAGAATTTATTAAAATCCAACTTAAGTACCAATAGAATGACCGATATTATTGATTGTTTTGATAATTCAAAACTAGAACTTGATCATAAGCCTAAGGGTGTCAATCACATGAAAAAGAATCAAGTCTCTAAGCACATTGGTCATTATGCTCCTAGAATTATTACATGCTTCTATTGCGGTAAAAAGGGTCATACGGCTAATACTTGTCGGGCTAGAAATAACTCTAATCATTATTGGAGACCTAAAAGTCTCAAAGCTAATCCTAAAGGACCCAAACACTTGAGGGTACCACAAAATAATGTCATATTAGGTACCCGGCGAAATAATGATCAAAGAAAATTCATACCGCCAAAAAGGCATCAAATGACCGTTTCATTTGATCAAAGAAGGAGAAACTATTTTCAACAAAGTCAATTTCAAGAAGATGATATAATCAAAAATGGGAAGAACACAATCCTTGGAAATGGCAAAGACATCATCAACAAGATGATTTTCAAAGAAGAAGAGACTATCAACAATGGGAAGCTGCAACAAACCTTGGAAATGGAGTAATCAAAGAAGTCATCATCAACAAAGCGACTTCTCAAGGGAAGATATCATCAACAATGGGAACGGCACAACCCATGGAAATGGCGAATTGGTAACCCGTATCTCCCATTTAAAATATGCATTTTATTTTGTTATGCATGTTTTTATTTGTGTCTTTATTGCAACATGAGTTTTCAAGTATTGATTTTTTTAATTAAGGTCTTCAATATATATGTGTGTTTTTAAAATTCTTTTGAAAAAAGGAGACCTTATATGATGTTTTAAAACTCTTGTGCATTTTTGTAGACTAAAGTGTGTTATCATCTCTTATGGATTTTTATGGCATGAGCTTACTTGTGATATCCCTTAGCCTACATTTTTATCATTATGATTTGTGCTAGATTTGTTTTAAGAATTATGTAGGATTTACATATTTTCACAAATGGCCATTTACGTCATTATTTGTCAAGAAAGGCATAAATTATCAAGGCACGTTTATTTGTGTTATTCTTACTCTTATAGACTCGATAAATATTGCCATGTGCCTATGTGCTTGTTTTTCATAGTATTTCATACAAGTGCCATTAAGAGGATTTTTTAGATTTTTTGAAAGGCACTATTCGATATTTGATTGCACATTTTTGCTTTGACAACTCTTGTTCAAATACTTCTTTTAAATGAGGTCTCAACTATATGCTATGGATTTTCAAATTTCAAAAGAGACATTTTGTAGCTTTCTTAAGCTTATTTGAACTTGCATGATTTATTCGAATCTTGATGATCTTCTAAATGCATAATATGTGTTTCTTGCTTCATGGTCTATATATATAGTGTCTATTTCTACTATGCTCTTATGCAAGAAATTTTGTGATTGATAATTGAGGCATATTTTTACACTTGGGCTATTTTTTTTAAGCAATACCGGTAATGAGTTTATTAAGTTGTGTAGATGAGAAATGGAGTACTCCAAATATTAGTTACCGCAAAATATTTGGATGTAAATGTTCTATTATGAACACCTTAGATCAATTGGATGCCCTATGATGATAGTGATGAAGAAGATAAAAAAGGGTATTCCGGAACAAACTCGATGACCAAGGCAACATTGGTCGAACTAAGGTGAGGTTAGTAGCTCGAAGGTATTTTCAAGAAGAAGATAATCGATTTTGATGTAACATTTGCACTCATAGCACATTTAGTAGCTATTTGCATTTTACTTGCCCATTCTTGTTTTAAGAAAATTTCAAGCTTTACCAAATGGATGTTAAATTCAATTTTCTCAATGGTTTTATTCAAGAAGAAGTCTATGTAAAACAACCTCCGGGGTTTAAATTTTTTTTCTTGTATGGTTCAAAACAAGTACCCCATGTATGGTATGATAGACTTAGCTATTTTTGCTAAATGAGTTTACAAGAGGTAAAGTTGATTCAACTCTCTTTGTTTTTGAAAAAAGGGTGCGACCGGTGCCTGCAAGTTTGGTTTTGAAACAGAACTCCTGCCCTTAGATTTTAAAGGTTGTGCGACCGACCAACATAGGGGACGACCGGTCGAACCCTACGTCGATCGGTCGCCCTGTGCAAAATGTTGATACGTTTATTTCAAACTCTATTTTCGTGCGACCGGTCGCCTCTAGTTTGACAATGACAAAAATCGACCGTTTGACGAGACAACTTTTCCTTAATTTGGGGTTGATTTCTAACACTCTTTTCTTCAATTGTCTTGGTATTTTTTAAGAATTCATGTCCCCAAGAGGAGCCTATCATGTACAAGACATCTTCTATAAATAGAGGAAGAATTGAAGCAACACAACAAGAGAGAGAACAACACAACACAACAAGATATACTCAAGCAAACACTTGGTCTCATATTGTCATTATTCTTGTTGTAATTTGCCTAGCTTATCACTTTCACATTCTTGAGGTCTAGGCTATTCTTGATTACACTTGCACTCAATTGTATAATTCATTATCGAGTTGTAATCTTGAATTTTTGGGTTATCATTCAACACAAGATATCCTCGTGAGTGCTCTTGTGGTAAGAACACACTTGGGTGATCTAGGTGTTAGGTGTAAGAAGATTGTGGTAATCTTCATTTGAGGTGTTGAAGAATTTGATATTGAGGTTGAAGATTGTGGTAATCTTCAAGTGAGATTGTGGTAATCTCAAAGGTGGTGTTGAAGAAGAGTGTGGTGCTCTTCAAGGTGTTGTTGTAAGTTGGTGTTGTATTAATTTTGGTAATTAATAAATTTTTTTCTTTTTGAAATCCATCCCGAATATCTTTGGGGTGGTAGAGGATTAGGCCAGGTGGGTTGAACTCTATAAATCGACGTGTGTTGTTTACATTCCGCACCTTTATTATTGTCTTTGAGCATTCGGCTTGAAAAAAAGGGTAAAATCGAAAAGATGGAGATAATCGATTCACCCCCCTCTAGATTATCGTAGCCGCTTGGACTTACATGGAGATGGTCTAATCATATCAAAGACTACTCTAAAGTAGTCTTTGCAACAAATCCCCTCCGGTATGGCGTCATTCTTGGCGCTACTTTGTTGATTTACACATTGTTTTTGCACTCTCTTTTATTTTATTTTATTTATTTTTGCTTAAATATAATTTCTTTTAAAAGGTATTTTTATTAATTAGAAATTAGTAGAAAATAATATTAAAATCAATTCACGTGGTAATTTTTTTTAAAACATGGTATGTAATTGGATAATACTATAAGATTTAAAATACTACACACAAAATTATAAATCTTATATAAAATACATTACCAAATACTAAAACATAAAATTACAATGACGTTAAAAACAACATAAAATAGGCAAAATTACATAAAATAACTAAAAGTAAAATTATTGAGATGTTGCTCCAATTGAACAAGCAAGAGAAGTGTCATCTCCAAACCTCGAATTTGTTGAAAATGAACATACTCGTTTTCAAAAATTTCTTGCTCAGTTTAGACAAATCAAAGATGCAGAGGCACATTTTACACTTCAAAATGCATTAATTGATCATTTGTGGGAATAATATTGTAATTCAGAGAACTAGTCACTACCATCTTGTAATTCTGTTTCCGTATTATTATGAATTTTTATTTTAATTTTTTTGCATTAATTTTATTAAATTTTCTATTTTTTCAATTTGATTAATTTTGAAAATAAAAAAATTAAATTTTATAATAAATAAAATTACTTATATAAAATCTTTATATAAGTAAAGTAATAAAAATCAAAATAAAAGAAGGAATCTTATGGAATATTCTTTTTAGTGCGAGAAAAGTAGTGTAGAGTGTTGGAGATGAAATGTAAATTTTGCGCCAAAGTAGTGCAGATTCTGCACCAAAGTAGTGTAGAGTGTTGGAGATGATCTAAACAATAAAACGCATAGTTGTTGAATATTACTCCAACAATAACAAAATTTTCAAATCCTCGGCCTTCAAAGATAAATAATTATCATCTCATGATTTTATTGTTGTGAATATATACCTTTACACATCACTTACAATATTTATTATTCATTTCACAAATAATATAATCAATTTATACTAGCAAGAAAGCATTAATTTCCACTTTCCCTATAAAAAAAAAAAAAAAAAACACAATCCTTACATCTGAATTTTGATTGTGCTTCCAGACGATCTTTCACTAAACCACAAAAATTCTGCTTTTTGACAAATTAATTTAAACACTCATCTGTCATATTTCTGTAAACCAGCATGAATTAATTAATTTGTGCAATCTTTTCCTATTCTATCCTCTTGTTGATTTTGTATTTAATACACTCAATATTCCACGTGTTGGGTAATTTGCGTGCTACACTCAGAAACGTGCAATATCCACCGTTCAAATATCTCATTTTATACGCGTATGCAGTATCCATCATTCACGTGTCCTATTTTTTTATAATTTCCACTGCCCTTTATTCAAATCAAATACATTGTGCCCAATCATTACAATTACCGTTTTATGAACATCCAAATCTCCAATATCTTTTAAAATAACTGCAATTAAATGGAAAAGAAAATGAACCTGGTCACACCAAGCCATAGCTAGCACTCTAAGAATTCCTATATAAAGGCCTTTCAACAATGCCAAATAAAACATCCATGGCAGCACCCAAAAAATGAAAAAAGAAGAACAGTACAATCTGGTCCTGTTCATGGCATCTCATCACTCCATTTTGGCAAGCATTGTTTGATGATATGTCATGAACAGCGACCCCATTGTAGTAATGTTTTTACACAATCAGAAGCAATTTATACGTCACGCGGCGAATACAAGTTGCTGCAAACCGATCGTGTTCATGGCATCTCATCACTTTCGAGTTTTCACAAGAAAGTGATGATGTGCCATGAACATCGACCAGTTTGCCGAATCTTTATAGACGTGGTACAAAACTACCCTTGAAGTTTGGCTTACTTACAAAAAATCTAGTTATTTTCCAAAATCACTAATACATTTGTTTTTATTTCACAAATTGCACTCTGGGCATTTATTAGACAAACACAAACTATAAGGGGGTGTTTGTAGCACTTTACGGGGCATTTTGAAAGATAACTGGAGTTTTTTTTAATTAGACTAAACCTCAAGGGTAACAATTGTAATTATCCCTTTCATTTATATACCTTTGCCTTCTAAAACTATGTGATTTTTGCTTCTTTACATCTCTCTCTTCTCATTACTAATATTCTTAACCAGATTTGTGATCCAACTAAAAGGATTATGATGTTTTAGATCCTTACTAGACCATGATTAGTATTTGGTAATTCACACCAAACGCTAGGACTTGATATATTGTTCTAAGCCAAATTTCAAAAACTACCATGGCGGATAACCGATTCGGTTCAATTGTCCCTAAACGTCATTTTTATGATAAAAATTGGTCGAACAGGTCAAATTGGTTTTCATTTTTTTTTTTTTGTATTCTTAATAAGATTAAAACCTTAAACTTGCTATATTGTTGTGTATATATATGATTATTTGAATTTTGGGTTTCATTAAATATATATATATATATATATTTCATTTTATATTCATTCAATTTTTAAAATATACTACATAATAATTAGTCTATAATTTCACACAATATTATAAAAACAAATCATTTATGTGAAATGATAAAGAAAAAATATAAATTAATTTTCATTAGACTAGTTGGACTACAAGTCAAGGGCGGAGAAGTAGGGGTGTCAAATCGTATCGTGTTTCGTGTCGACACGATAACGACACGACACGATAAGGGCAAACACGAACATGACACGATAAGGATCTGCTCCGACGCGACACGAACACGAACACGAAAATTTTCGTGTCAACACAACACGACACGATAGTGACACGATAAGTCAAAAACAGAAAGAAAATGATTACACGTTAATACACGATAGCAAATTACACGATATGACACGATTTTACACGAAAATACACGACACAAATATACAAGATATCAGGTTATCGTGTCATTATCGTGTCACTAACAGATAAACGTGTCATTATCGCGTTCATGTCGTGTCATTATCGTGTCGCTAACAGATAAACGTGTCATTATCGTGTCCTTATCATGTTCGTGTCGTGTCATTATCGTGTTCGTGTCACGATCGTGTAAACACGATAAAAACACGAACACGACACGAAATTTTCGTGTCCTTATCGTGTCAACACGATAAGGACACGAACACGATAAGGTGAAACACTAACCCGCTATTTTCGTATCGTGTCATGTCAAAAATTGCCACCCTTACGGAAAAGGGTCCCAGCCCCCCATATTTCCAAAAAAAAAATAATAATAATAATTACACTAAGGAGGGTGTCCCTAATATGGAATTTCGAGGATTTTTTAAGTTATGAAATTTTATAGATTTTAAAATAATTCTATGGAATTTTTTTTTGTTTTTTATCCAGCCCACCCCAAGACACTTCTGTATATCAAACAGCCCACCCCAAATAGTACACCATTGCTACTAGTTGAACCGAACCGATCACGGACCAATTTGATCACCAGTTCGATTTTAGTGACAGTTCGAGGTTATAAAGACTGAACTTGAAACGAGTAAGGGTCTATGCCAAACCCCGTCTAGTCACCGATGACATTATTTAAAAAAAAAAAAAAACAAATCAAATCATATAAGCAGATTACTTCTTGGATTTCATAACTTAGAACAAAAGGCATAAAAAAATCACAACAGCTTAAATACTGCTGTCTGCATAATGCATATCACTTCCATCAACTCATAATGGTATTTGCCCTTGTGATCAAGTTATGGTTGTAATATTGACATATTAGAATGAATTCTATTTTCTGTATGAGGTAAAAGAAATTATGAAACACACACATGCCATAATAATAAACACTGTAAGGAACATTACATGTCATATGAAGTATTAATGTTAATGTACAAAAATATCACAAAAATGACATCTTAGAAGTTATGGTGAATAATCATCTCCAGATAATTTGGTTGTTGGAACTTTGTCTCTCTTTTCTACATAAGCTGAGGGAAACCAACCAGCTTTACCATTGCATTCTCCTTCCGACCATCCATTTGAAGCCACCTACACACTCCAAATATAGTAAACCAATATTCCAAACAAAAATTAAGTTTTTTCGTAAAGATAGCACTGAATAATCGCGACTAACAAATAGGATTCTCTTTACCTGCCGAACAACGACATAATCATCAAGTTCAAGACCTAGCTCACCATCTGCTTGAGCATCAAATGAGTGTATCACCTGACGACAAATGTGAAAAATTAAATAAAAGCACATAAAAACATCTGGAGAAAATAGCTGAATTAGTGGGAGGACAAACTCCCCAGTAAAAAAATGCAACAGTCTTAAAAAACAGTGAGAAGAGAAATTACCTTTGCAATGAAGTAGCTCTCACTTTTATTCTCATCATCCTGACCATTAGATCTATCTGAAACAATGTCATTATTAGGAGATGGAATATTATAGTCTCTTGGTGGAATTTCAGGTGGCAATGAAGAGTCTTCCATTTGCTCCTCCAGAATCATCTGAAATAAGCATCGATGTTTTTAGCAAAAGAAAAAGGAAGAGAAGATGATGATGTCGGTGATGACCATGACGAACAAACTAAAAACAATGAAAAAGAAGAACCAATTTTATCGGCTCTCAAAGAATCTTTATTTGTCCCTAAATATATGCAAAAGACGGATATTTGTATTATGACAGACCTCAGAATGCAGTTTCTCCAGAATAGCAATAACATTTTGATGATAAGATCTCTCGGCATCAACCTGTGAGCAAAAGCTTATGTAAGACCACATAGTGCCCAAAAATTTCAAAGCAAACTTAAAATATGACTAGATCTGAGGATATGTAGCAAATTAGGTATGATGAAAAGTTTACTCTCGTATTCCCTCTCTATCCTTGCCAAAGTTTCCATTGAAAGAAATATGGATAATTACAGAAACACCCCTAAGGTTCGGGCTAATTACAAAAAAAAATCTAGAGGTGTTTCATAATCACAAAAAAACACCTCAAGTTTGATTATGTTTTAAATTTAGGGGGACAACTGTATAAATGTCGGGCGGGGATTTTTGAAATATTTTTTGCTTATGAAGGGAAAATGTAAGATAGAATCAAACCTCAAGGTGTTTTTTGTAATTAGCCCGGACCTCGGGGGGTTTTGTAATTATCCCAAAGAAATGGATTTTCAATAATACTAAGTCATAAGTTCCATTAAACTGCACACGAATACTATTCAAACAAAAGAAAAGAAAAGGATGTGACATTTTAACTTTAAGTATTGATACCATGGTAAGAAGCTTCTGGAAAGTTGTCTCCTGTTGCTGATCCTCTACAGACGACATAGCAGCAGTAGCTTCTCTTCCAAGTGCCAACATTGAAGACTTAAGCTCTGTCAACTTTTTCTCAGCACTTTTAAGCTTTAAGGCACTTTCAGCAGAAGTATCTCTGGACTTCGATTGCCGTCTTATAACTTCAGCTGCCTAAATGGGAGTTTAAAAGTCACAGGTTGAAATTTTCCAAAATGAAGCTCGCAAAAATGAAAGAAAAACCAGAACCTGAATCTCAAACTCCTGACGCATTCTGTCATAACGGTGAGTTAAGTGACGGGCATCTTCAAGTGGAGCACCTTTTATTATTGCACGAAGTGGCTCGGAGACCTACAGGGCAGAAGTAAGTTATGGTGGCTCACAAACGAACATGGGTTAGCAAACTCCTTCACATTTTACGGTGCAAAACAATAATCGAAGATAATGCAATCAAGAATGTTTTTTTCTTAAATGAAAACTCATGCATTCATAGTTTAACATACGCTACGCTGCTTTTCTCTGTTAAAAAAGTTTATAGGACAGATGTGCAAGTTAAATAATAAGGTTTGTCAGCACTACTAGGTTGTAGGAGTACCCTTACAATTTCACAGAGTCTTTTAGCCTGAAGATGAAACAAAAAGGCTGCATATGGACGCAAGGCTGAAAATGAATAAAAAATACCAGGTAACCAACAGTGCCATGCAGAGAACATATTTGACAAGAAGTTCCATCTAGCGGACTTCTAGCAAGGAAATAACAAACTTTATGATGTTTATTAGGAGCATTTATCTGTGGTAAGTTGCATCCAGAGACGGACGCAGGGGGGAAGGGGCTGGAGGTGGCAACGGCCGCACCATCCCCCCCCCCAACACCTTGCCACTAAATACCTACAGGTTATGAAGAATCGTCGAGCACAACTTAAGATGCCTAAAATTTAATAAATAGGATGGTGAATACTGCTTTTATTTACTTTTAAATAAGTAGTTTCACGAGATATAAATGCAATATTAATCTCTTGACTGTTTTCTTTTTGCACAGTAATTGATATGGAACATGAAGTTATTGATGATGATGACATGTTTGAAACTTTTGACACTGTTGGTTAATTTATTCCACGTGCTAAGTTAAATAAATTTATATGTTTTGTTTTTATTTGTATTAGATTTGATCTTCCCCCACCTCTACCCCCTGCCCCCCACCAAGTATAAATTCCTGCGTCCGTCCCTAGTTGCACCACATTAGTATATTATAATTCAATGATAAGCCAGTGGCATGTTTGTTGAGGATGCAAATGCTACCCATCACAATGAAGATTATGCAATTCATATCAAGTCTCAAATGAATAGATAGATTTGTAAGAGCCCATGCCACTCATATTTGAGTTGAAACAGATGGACATAAGGAGTGTTTGCAAAAACTTCTGTTTTTAGAAGAAGTGATTTATTGTAGCAGAAGTAGAAGTAGTTAAGAATCAGAAGTTGGTAGTGTTTGCAAATAGAATCAGAAACTGAGAGTGTTTGGTGAAAAAGTTATAAAAGTGTTTATTTGTTTGTAAAAAGTCAAACCAAAAGTAGAACTAGAAATCCAACGCACTAATCTCCCTAATTTTAGGTTCTGATTAAATAAAGTAGAATCTGAAGCAGAAGTTAGCATTTGCAATCACTAAGAAGTGACTTTTTTTAGCCAAAAGCTATGAAACACCTTTTTTTAGTGAATGCAAACACTCCCATAATGACATTCCTGCTGACTGCTGAATACAACATACAGATAGAAAAAAAAAACTCATTTAGCTTCCGAGTACATGAAACTTATGTGCAGTTGAAAAAGTAACCCAGAAAAAGACACAACAAAAGCCGAAATTGGTTGAATGTTTAAGACTTTCAAGAAAGATTTATATGCTACTTGGTTTCTCAATACCTCACCAACTACTTTACCTGATAACCAAGATTCCCAAGCATTGTTTCTCGATGATCTTCCATTGACGCATGAGAGGTACCAAAATCCGAGGCAACCCTTGCAAGGGGAGACGCAGAATCTTGATTTTCAATACCATACTTGCAGCAATCTTCAGCCAACTTTCTAGCTACAAAGCAAAGTCGATATTTATCAGTTCCCCTCATCACCAATGGAACTCGAGGGGAAAAAAAATGCACAAGACTACAACACACCTATCTCCATTTGTTTTTTGCTTGTTGATATGAATCCATCTAACCCACGAACAATATCCCTCTGGAAATGCTGTGCAACAAAAAGCTCCTTAAATGTGACAGCTGAAGTTATATAAAACAATTCATTAGATTCAGAAAACCACTCGACGGGATCGCGGGTAAAAAGGACGTGCTGCCACGAATTTACCTTGGCTGCCCTCGTAGATTTGTACAAATTCTGTAGTTGCTGATGAAGTTCTATGTCACCTTCATCAATCATAACACCTCCATGACCCAACTGCCCCAATTGTCTAAGGATTGCCTGCCAGTGAAGCACAAACATATCTTTTATAATTAACAAAATTAAAGACCAAAAATGACCAGAACACCTTTTTTCAATGCTTGATAAACCACTTATTATTTCTCCCAAAGGTATATGAGCATAACTTCAGAAGAAAAATTATTAGAATGATCAGCAACATATATAAGCACTCTCAAAATCTCCCAATCATATCTGGTCTGGTTGGTAATAGTTATCGATAAAAATCTAACCCTTGATTATTGATCACTATTTGAAGAAATTGCATACTGCGCCACAAAGATGATTCACTTATAAAATTAGGCTCTTAAAATTTGAAGATATATATAATCCTGAGGTTGTGTAGCAATTATATAAGTATAAACTGAACCAGACTTAAAGGTGCAAAATTTTGATTCAAATTGTTGGAGAAGCTCATGCTGAAAATTGAATTCTCAATCATAGAGACTTTATCCAAATTCATTATCCATAATAAAGCAAAAAAAATGCCAAGATATCATTCAAATAGGCTAACGTAGGTTTTAGAAGTATAGAGCACCATTGCAAGCATAGGTTTACCATTTTAACAAGTGCTGCATTATATTGCTGAATGTGTCTTTTGTGCAGTACAAATAAACAAAGTGAGACAATTGATGAGAAGAACCCGTGAGAATCAATCAAGCTTCCAACTCGCCTTTTGGGCATTTGGGATCAACGAAACTCACATTTCCAGACTAAAATTTCCTAATCTATGTTGCAGTTTAAACATGAAATTCAATTCGTGATGCATCATCGAAAAATAGAATTGATATTGTGGCTGATAAACCAGACAAACAGGAGCATAATCCATTATCCTATCTCTTTTTTCTTTTGGCAGAACAGAGATAAGTATCCAAACTGTAACTGCCGATTGTATTTGAACCATCAGATGACTTTGCCACAGAAAAATTATATAGAAAATTGATTGATATTCAACTTTAGGCCAAATTTTCAGGCGCACTTTTCATTTTCCATGTGTTACTTGACCCCTCCACTACACAACATCCAATTATTATTTCAAAAAGCATAGAACTAGAAGACCCAAAATATAGCCTAATGATAATATAGCTAGCTGACATGAAGAATACACGTCAAATGGTGCAACCCAATGAAAAATAACTGCCCCGGAAAAAAAAAAAAAAAACCTCCAAAGCTAAAACTGTAGTACACCTTTACCTATGATCCACCTACTACACAACATCCAATTATTTTTTCACTAAGCATAGAACTAGAAGACCCTAAAGATAAAATATGGACTAACCATAAAAAGCAATTTCTCAGGGAAAAAAAAAATAATAAACCCCTCCAAATAAAAACTGTAGACCTTTATGCCAAGAATTAATTATCTTCAAAGACCAACATGATCCAAACCCAAGATTATAATTCCACTTCTGCCCTATTTTCATGAAGATCAAGATTATTCAATCAACTATTGAACAAAAAAATCATTTCATACCTGTTGCTGCTTAGCCACTTGTTCTCTTAATTTACTTGCTTGCTTCTTGATAGCCTCCATATTTGCAAAAACAACATCAACCAACTTCCTCAATAATAATATCACCCTAAACCCCAAGAAAACTCAAGAACACACACATACACAGAGGTAATTAAAAGAGAAATGGGCTGTTATTGGTGAGTTGGAATATAGAATAAATTTGGGACAAGAAAGGTAAAGTTTATGGGCAAAGTGTCGGCGAAAGTGAGAGTTGGAATTCAACTGCCCCACAACGCCAGCTCAAAGTGCACAACTATTTTGGAACAAAGGTAGAGAATTTATAGGCATAATTTTTGGTTAAAAAAGTTGTCTTTATGGCTCTGTGTAAAGTTTGTTCTAATTTGGTCCTTTATAAGTTTTAAGGTTGTGGGCATGTGAAGAAAACTAAAAATGCCCACTTGATCTCATCATATATTAGGCCCTTTTTCAGTTATATTATCTATTGGGATTGAGTATGATCAAAATCTTATTTAAGCTTTTTGTTTAATTTTTTTAGTTAAAGTTAGGTTTGTATTTAATATCATATTAATTGAGGTTTTTAAGAGGAAATAGAATGTAACTAGAGTATCTTTAATGAAATTCACATATTTGGCCTTCTTAATTAATTGACTATTTTTGAAACGTTGGTGTAATTAAGTATATGTATTTGAAAAATCAAGAAAGAATAGTCCTAGCAACCTTAGCGCCGCTTATTTCTCCTTTTGTCTAGTCCGCCGTAGGTCTCCTACGTAGGGTCTTGAGCTTTTCACCGCCGCTTCCTTTGTCTGTTCCCTTATTTCCCCTCCCTCGTGTTTGTTTGTGTTTGTATTTTGCAGGTTCCCCTCTCGCTGAAGTTTGTTCTCTGATTCATAGCTGGCAAAACTCAAGATAAGCGTATCGAGCACTGCCCTCCTCAACCCATGTCTGATGAACTCTCCACGTTATATGCCAACCTTACTCTCAATGAGGAAGAAAACACAACCATATCTCTGAACTCCAACAACTTGAATGACTTCGACGGCTCCTCACTCGGCCTCGTGGGTCGACTTTCCCCCGAGAATCATCAACTTTGAATCCATCACAACAATGTTCAAGAAACTTTGGTCTCCTCGACACGGTTTATCGAGCAAACCGTTAGGCGATAACACGGTCCTCTTCGATTCGCAATAGAGTGACAAGCAAAAAGTAATTCATTGGCTCCCCACGGCTTTTCGATAAGGCCTTACTAGCCTATCAAGTTTTCAGGGGCAAATCGGATCCCATTTTGACATCAAAACGTGCCTTTTTCGGATCTGACTCCACGACGCCCCTATTGGATTGATGAACAAGGAGTTTGCCATGATTTGCCAACACCATTCGCTCCTTCATTGCCTCGACGTGAGACTAAATGGCTCGCCATAGCCGCGTTTTCTAAGAATTCGAGTCAATCTCGACATATCCAAATCCCAGGCCAGGATAGTTAAAGCTTCCTCAATGATGTTGAATATATTCTCCGGTGAAATAAGAACGATTGCCCAACTTACGCTATTTTTGCATTATAGGCCATGGCGGCCGAGAATGCGAAACAAAAATCCTCGCCCACCTCGAGTCCAAAGGGTAATCAGATGGCCCTGGATGCGTGTCCCCCAACCTCCAACCCGTTCTCAAGTCATCGACCTCAAACCCCTACCACCGAGGCCCTCAAACCCAAATAACCCCCTACTCATCAACTTTCGATACTACCCGGCCCCTCAACCTTCACAAAATAATGAACCCTCATCATTCCCTCTCGTCACAGCCCCTGCTCCACCCTCTGAATCCACCCCGTCAAATCCTCCTCATGCTACTCCTCATTCCTCCATCCAAAACCGTGCTACCCTAGAAAATATCACCTCTCAAAACACCATTTCAACTCCTAATCATCTATCTGCTAACACCATTGACACTTCCCTAAAACCATCCACAAATATTATTCTGGAAGAAACCAACCAGCCCTCCAACCCCTCCAGCACCTCTAATCACTCTCCCCCTCAATCTCCAAATTGCATCCAAACCACCACCCCGCTCACACCCTCCAACCCATTTCTTGTCCCAGTCCACATGGAACTTGACTCTCCGACTTGTAAACTAGCCCGACGCATTGTCTCGATTCGAAAAAAGCTATCATCATCCACCCCCTCATCTCCAAAATCATCCTCTTCCACAAAGCATAAACTCCCAGCAAGCTTCAACTCCTTACCCCCTCCCCCCCACGGATTCCCTTGGAAAAGTCAGCAAAAAAATCAAATCGGCCACCTCTTCATCATCAACAATACCCGAGCATACAGTATCAATCGCGATGATTGGCAAGAGCCAATACCGCCGGACATAATGAGTATCACATCATGGAATTGCTGGGGCTTGGGGAACCCCCGGACAATTCAAGAGCTGCGCGACTTCATCCGCAAAGAAATCTCCCCTAATCGGTCTTCTTGTGCGAAACTAAATGCAAGTCGCCAGTTATAGACAAGATAAAGCAATCTTTCAATTTCTACGATTTCTCAGTGGACGCCCGAGGTCGATCGGGTGGGCTAGCTCTGCTCTGGCACAAAGATATTCCAGTTTTCCTTCGTAATTTCTCAGACCGATATATCGATGTTGACTTGGAGCTATCGGGTCAATCGTTTTGTTTCACTGGGGTTTATGGCGAACCAAATGTAAACCTTAGACGACAAAGTTGGCACCATCTCCGAGGCCTTATGACCGCCCCAGAATTACCTTGGATCATTTGTGGCGATTTCAATGAAGTTCTCACGCATTCCGAGTTCCGGGGCAGCCATCCTCGGGCGAATTGGCAAATGAATTTGTTGGTTTTTTCAATAAATCCCAATATCCTACTCGTTTCCACCGCCGTAGACAAGGACAATGAAAGGTGGATAAGTGGTGTTATTAAGTCCATATTGACATAAATCACAACCTCTTGTGACCGGTACATGATGACGTGCTAAATTATCTTTTGAAGGGATAATATATAGGGATGCTCTCAACCAAAAAAAAATTATTTTCGGAGGAATAGACATAGCCCAAAGAATTTTCCACCATTTCTCCATTATCTGCGACGTGTTGTGATCATGTGGAATATAGAAACCAATCTCAAGCTTATAACCATCCCTAACCAAATATGTACCTTTATCATTATGCCTCCAATACTTTGTATCTTCCTTTCGTATTCAGGGAGAGGGATACGATATTTCGAGCAACATAAGGAGGAAGCATCCATTTATCAACTTTGCATTCCAACATCCATCTGATATTAAGTCTTTCACATGTGTAATCTCATCCTCCACATTGGCTAGCATATTTACGGGCTGTTTGTAAGTCGGCACCCAATGGTCTGTGTTAATTTTGACCCGAGCTCCATCCCCAATTCTCCAAGAAAGACCATTTTGCAGCAACTCCCTACTCCAAATCAGCGAGCGCCAGATATAGGACGGGTTCGAACCCAACAAAGATCCATTACGTCGACATGTTTGAAATATCTCGCCTTTAACACCCGAACCACCAAACTTTCTGGTTTTCGGATTATTCTCCATAATTGCTTGGCTAGTAGAGCTTTGTTGAAGGCCTTCAAGCTTCTAAATCCCATACCACCTTTGCATTTGGGCTGGCATAATGCCTCCCACTTCCTCCAATGCAATTTTTGGCTTGCCCCCATTCATTCCCAACAAAAAAATAGAGCAGGCACTCTCAATTCTATTACACAGCGTTCCCGGGATTCGAAAGCACGACATAGAATAAGTAGGGACTGCTTGAAGGACCGATTTGATAAGTACTTTTCTTCTGCCTTCCCAAAAAACCTTACCCCCATCCTTGAATTACCCGTAATTTTTCATGCAGATATCCAAATTGGATTTTTTGCTTCTCAAAAAGATTGTTGGGAGTCCTAGATAAACCTCGTGCCCTTGCACCACCAGGACTGTAAATTTGACCTTAAAGCAATCGATCATTGTTGTGCTTGTGTTCGGGTTGAATGTTAACACCGACTTCTCGTAGTTAATCATTTGTCCAGATGCCTTTTCATAAGTACTTAGCACAACAACCACTTGCTTACATTCCTCTATTGTGGCCCGTGAGGAATACCAAGCTATCATCGGCGGAAAAAAAAGATGCGATATGGAAGGGCACCTGGTAGCAATTCTCACCCCGTTGATTAATTTCTTCTCCACATTATGTTCGAATAGAGCTGATAATCCGTGAGTGCAGATTACAAAGAGGTATGGCGATAGGGGATCGCCTTGCCGTATACCACTTTTGCGGTGTGATTTGGACCACCACGACATTATTCAATGAGAATGAATATCTAACCGTGCTCACACATCGCATTGTGAGCTCTACCCATCGACTCGCAAATCCCATTTTCTCCATTATTGCCCTGAGAAATTTCCACTCGACTCGATCATATGCTTTGCTTATGTCCAATTTCAACGCCGATACCTCGTTTGCTAGTTCTATGATTGCGTATCCAATGAATACTTTTGAACCTGACATTACATTATCCGTGATGATTCTCCGGTACAAATGCACTTTGGCATTCATCAATCACACTATTAAGTATCGGTCCAGTCACATTCGTCATCGCCCGAGCAATAATTTTATAACATACATTACACAAACTTATTGGCGAAATTCTTTTATCATAATGGTTTACGCAACTTTTGGGATCAATGTGATCAATGTTCCATTCCACGCAATTAACTCGCCATCATTATTTAATATGTTTAGCACTTCCTTAGTCACCGAGTCTCCAACAATCGACTAATACTTCTGATAAAAGAGTGTCGGCATTCCATCCGTGCCCGGGGCCTTATCCGGTTGCATATCAAATAATACCCATTTCACCTCTTTCTCTGTAAAGGGTTTGCACAACATCCCATTCATATCCTCATCAATGGCCTGTTTCACCTTCTCTAACACGGCTTCCATTTCCTCAGTTGATAGATCCGATGTAGTAAATAACTTATGGAATTAGTCAGTTATAATGTCAGCCATAGCGGATTGGTCTGTGCAAAAATCACCCTGTCTCGATGTCAGCCCATGAATATGATTTTTCGTCTCTTATTTGCTTGGGAGTGAAAGTATGGCGTATTCTTATCTCTTTGTTTCAACCATACATTTCGATTGCGTTGTTTCCAGGAGACTTTCTCTTTCATTGCAAGATCCTCAACTACACGCTCTAATTTCGGATTCGAGCATGCTCCGCACCCATTGCTAAGAAATTTTCAATTCATTAAGTTCCTCTATCGCTTCTTTGAGCCGTGTAGGGAGATTTTTAAATCTCTTTTTTTGCCCACTCTTGCAATCTCTCGCTACAACTTTTAATTCTGTGTGACACGGACAACTGACTACCAGGTTGAACTAACTTTCTCTACAACTCCTTTACAATTATCCTCGAGGCTCCAATATGTTGCAAAACGGAATCATTTTCGATGTGGGATCTGCAAATCACGCCCAAACCACCATAAATATTCCACTTCAGTCGGATTGGCCTGTGATCGGAAGAATAAAATTCTAACGTATTAAATCTCGCAGTCGGGTATAGCAATCTCCATTGAATAGAGCTGAAAAGGCGATCGAGTTTTTCGAATATAATCTCCTCTCCTTTTCTTCTGTTCACCCATGACATATCTCCCCCTCCATGCATATCTTGTAATTCACACTCCTCTATGACAGATCGGAATGCCATGCTCACGTGCTTCGATCGTCGCCCACCTATCGTGTGATAGCATATTTCATTGAAATCGCCGCCACAACCATGGAATGTTATTCATCTCAACCATTGTTGCTAGCTTTCTTTAAAAGTTCCCAAGATTCTTATCTCCGGTGGTGTGGGTTTCGGTTCCCATAGAACCCCGTAAATCTCCATGTTTTCTCCCATCCCCGTATGATGCTATCCACATGTCCCATTGAGTAAGATTTAACTGTAACAGTAATAGAATTTTTCCATAGCAACATTAGGCCACCATTTTTTCCAATACAATTAACCACAAATAAACCTTGAAAGCCTAGCCATTCTCTCCATCTCTTGCAATTATTATCTCTTATTTTTGTTTCACATAAAAATAAGAGATCGGGATCTTCAGTTGCAACTAGTCGCTTCAATTCGCGGAACGCTCGTTGGTTCCCAAGCCCCCGATCATTCCAAGATATGCAACTCATATTTCTTGGAGGGGTTGCGCAGCAATCCCCGCCAGTTCAGAAGTATCCATCTCTATTGCATTACCTCCATTAGAGTCCATTCTCTTACCAATATTTTGCCTTTGATCTGCTAAATATTGGCTTCACTTACGTCTGCGTCATGTGGCGATTGGTTTCTTTTCATCACCTTATTACCCTTCTTAGTGATTTCAGCCTTTCCTACCTCTCTAGCCCTCCGCTTCCATTTTTTGGGACTTCGACCCGTTGAGGATTCTGAGTTATTATTATCATTCGATGATGCTTGAGGTTTATCCACTATTACAAGTTCAAGACCTGTAACCTCCAGCGAACCCTGTACGTACTTCATTTTGTTCCTCAACATAATTTTCACCAGCATCAATGATTCGATCCCAGTACATTTCTGGAGCAATATTGTAGCCCTTGTTCCTTTCGTCAGGCTTGTCTCTTTCATCATCCCTTTCCATTGGCACTAGGCTTTCATTCAAATCCTCCCTCTGAATTTCTTGATCATCGTTGCGGTCTTTAGTAAGGGAGTTTGATTCATCCATCGTATCTTTTCTTGTCTCCCTTCCCCACTGGCGTTGCCTATTAGTCATTCCCGGGACGCTAGCTCGTAACCAACTACCATACTGTAATTCGGATTCCTTTAGGGTCACATCTCCACATTCTCTCCATGCGTGTCCAAACGTATCGACCAAAATTAGAGTTCAACTCTTTAAGACAATTATATTAAAAAACTTTTTTTCCTTTTTCTTTTTCAAATTAGAGAAAAGACGAAACAAGAATTATTACCGAGCTTCAAATGGGATTAGCTTTTCATTTTCTTTCAATTCCTAAATTATATTAGTTTCTTATGACCTGAATTTTTTCTACCTTGTTGCCGAAAATGACATGATAATTTTTTCTTGAGTTTTTGGTTTACTTTCGATAGAAGAAATGTGTAAATTATCCATATGAGTTCGATATGCTGATTTATGTATGATAATATTCCTAGTAAATTGATCAACATTTCAGATAGGGACAATTATTAAAAAAAAACTAAGGTTTGGGGTAATTATAAAAAAATCTAGAGAAGTTTCCAATTTGAGAATGCAAGATGGAATTAAGCCTGTAATTTTGAAATATATCTAGATCTTTTTTAATTATTTCAAATCTTGTTTTTCAATAATTATTCCTTTAAATATTGATTTCTTGCATGTATCGATTTACTTCATTACTTCAGAAAAAATGAAAATTATAAATGAATCAGAGTTCGCTATCTTAGTCACTGCTCCAAATAACTGAATTAGCCAAGAGACGGTAAACATAACATTGGGCCTTATCCTGGACCTTACATCGACCGGCCCATAATTACAAAAGCCCATCGAAACAAAGAATGAGACAACATTGCACTAAAAAATTCACTTGCCCCTGATGGGCTTCAATGCAACTAAATCTAGTCTGGACTGAAGTTTCTCCTTATGCCTCGGAGATGTTGAGAACAAATTTTTGTTGGGCCTTTTCTTTTTAATTTTTATTTTTGTGCAGACAGCCTTTTTGTTGTGATTTTGTAAAAAATTTAACGGAAAAATTTATGTGAGACGGTGATACATTTAGTGTAAAAGTGATATTTTTAGTGTAAAAAATAATATTTGTTCAAATACACTTAAAATTATTGTATTTAGACAAAGTATCACTTTTTATCTTAAAAATATCACTTATTCTACACTAAAAGTATCACTTTGATCTCACACCATCTCAAGGGAGACTCTTGGTTTTTTAATTGTTTGATCACGAAGGAAAAGCCAAAAGGTTGAGGAAAATTACCATCACAAAGAGGAAAAAAATGAAGAAGAGCGATTATCATTAAGTCATTAATAAAAGGTTGCCAATCCCTGTAATAGATTCAACTTGGATCTTTCATTTCAAGTTTGAGTTACAGATTCTATGGTATATAAATTATTTTGTAAATATATATTTAATAATTCATTTTATATGTGGCGTGCATACGTGATATGCAATATAAAAGATGCAACACACAATTGAAATAAATGATGCCGGTCAAATGGATTTAGCGATTTATTCATTAATCATCATCATTTTTTTTTTTTTTTGAGATGATAGTCAATAGTCATTATAGTTAGTCATTAAACCCTGGTTATATTTGGACATTACCCAATTTTTATTGTTTTGTCAGTTTTCAATTTCTTTCTTAGTCAAGAAATCAATGAACAAGCCCTTGTCTTGGACCTTATTGGGCCAGTCCAAATTTTACATTATTTCTTTTAACAGTATAATTTGTCTCTTTCAATTAGTACATAATTTTCAATTGTGGCAGTTTGCATTCCTATCCACAATAATAGTATCATGGTTGTAACTTTGAAAAGAGGGGTCATTTATCATATATGAAATATTAATCGAAATTCCACGTCATCATTATATATGTAGTTTTGGAAATGGAGTAGTGGATTGAGATTTAACATTCCACTTTCATTCTGTTTTATTGAATGAATGATATGTGTGCAGATGATATAATAGTTGCATGTATCAACTGTCAAGTGGAATAGGAGATTTGGTCCCGTGAGTCGTAGACGCATGTCTAAATTATGGTTTATTAGGGTATAGATTAATCTAATTTAGTACTAATTTAGTGCGTTCATACTTTATTATATGATTGTTCAACTTAAGATACTTCATATTATTAAGTTTTAGTTGACTAATTAATTGATTATAACTTTCAAAATATTTTTGATGTAACGGTATACTTAATTGTATTAAATATAAGTCATTCTACTAGTTTTATATAACTTTTGTTATAAAAGAGATTTTTTAGGATCATTTTTAGAAAATGCAGGCGAGTGTCGAATTCTTGAAAACTTGTTAGGTTTCTCTTAAAATTGTTTTCCTTTTGGTGTGGAGGGCGTTTTTCGCGTGTTTGGTTAAGAAAACAATAATTGGTTGCTACAAAAAATACTCCTCTTCCACGAACTTGACTTGACGGTTCCACCGTGAAACCGCAAAAAAGGGTAGGAGAGGTGCTCTGCGTGCCCTCTCCGATCTTGAAATCGATGTCTTGGGAAGAAGAAAGAGGCAAGAGTATAAGTAAATATGAAAAGTGTGATTAGGTTAAGAATGAACTGGGCTTGGGCTTTTATACCTTAGATCGGACGGGGTTTAGTAAAATCCAGGGATTAAGATTCACGATTTGGTGTCGAGTCGATCTTTAGGGCTTGTGATCGATCATCACATTAGAGTATAACAAAGTCAGCCCAAACGTTTGCGGCCAAGAGATCGGCCAAAGACAAAGCTTAGCGGATTACACCAATGCGTAGAGCCTGGAAGATCGACCCATTACTTAGGGCTTAGAGGTCACTAACGATCTTAAGCGCTAGCCAGGTTGGCAATGCCGATGTTTAGAGCTTAGCGGTCGGCCCAATGCTAATCTTTAGCGGTCGGCCCAAACTAGATAGATGGTACCAGCATATATTTTACCCTTATCAATAATGTAAACTCATGTTAACATTGTTAATATATATTATTGGTCCAATGTCTATTATTCAATATTCCAAATGTACAACATATTCTATTGTATATAGCGTTACCTTATAAAATATTTATTTGAAATATACTTTCATTCACGCATACAACGTTACATTTATAAAATATTTTTGAAACTTATCTTATGCACGTGACCCGAATTTGTGTTATGCTATGTAGTACAAAATGATATGAGGTCAAGTGGATTTAGCAGTTTATTCATTAGGTCAAGTGGATTTAGCAGTTTATTCATTAATTACCACTAGGCAGTAGTCATCATAGTTACAAATTAAACGAAGGACGGAAGGGTTGTTAATGTTGATTATTACAAAGTTACAGGATCGGGAATCTCTTCAAATGGCAAATTGAAAAGCAGAAGATTACAGAATCGAACTAATTTATTACAAAGATAGAACTTTCAGAAGCGGAGTCGGGGCGATCTCTTTCCGCAAAGCAATTACGTCCCGGCTAGTGCTCACGGTTTGACGTATTGCTTCCAAAGATGAAACGGCTTACGTCTTCTGTGTAGTAGCACCACTAACACAGAAGCACCTTCGAACTAGAAAAGTGCTGAAGACTGGTTGCTGGACTTAGTGCAGAATGTAGAAATAGCTTTTGGAGGTGTATGAAATGCTATGAATTTTTCTGTGTAAAATCTGCAATGCACAACAATGATTTTATAGACAACCAACACCTGCAGGAGATAAAAAGGTAGTGGCATTAATCCAATTGTAACATCCCAGATGTTACACCCCACTACTCCATAACAGACAAGTAGTGGGCTCTGGACCTAGGCCCATAGGGCCGGGCCGCCCGACCCAAGCCCAGTCCCAGGCCCATGCCCATGCCCAGCCGAGGCGGGGCCGGGCGGGCAGGCGCACGCGTGTGGCCCACTTGTGATCATCCACTTGTGTTATAGTTTATACAATAAATAACACCTTCTAGTAAATAAACTAGGATAAACTATGATTTGTATTCCATGTGGGATAAGGCGTAAGCCTTTCATCTCCCTTTAAATAATCTTTACATAATGCCCATTTATGTGGCTACCTTCGTGTATTAATTTCTCACTCACCGAAATTCGGTTTTGAGAAATAAAAATACTACGAACATCTACTCGGAACGTAGATTAATAATATATAATTTAATTCCTCCAGAATTAAATATTTAGCCACCGAAAAATTGGTCAAAGTCGGGTCGACACAACCACTTTATCAAAAACCAAAATTTCCAACAGTTAAACCCTGATTGGATTTAGACAATTGCCCAAATTTTATTGTTTTTCAGATTTCAATTTCTTCCTTAGTCAAGTAATTAATGATCAAGAACGGAAAAACCCAGTTTACCCTTTTCTTGGACCTAGGACAATGGCAATTATGGCATTATGGCATCGAGTCATTCCAAATTTTTACATTGTTTCTTTTATCAGTATAATTTCCCTTCTCTTCGGGTAAATCTAAATGGCCATAATACGGCCAGCCAGAAAGGTCAGTTTCGTCCTTTTCATTATTAATGAAATGGTTTTATAGTCATTTAATATTTTGTTTGATAATGAGTACCCTTGCCCTTTTTCACTTTAATCCTAAGTAGCCCATTAATTCAAATTCGAAATTCAAGTTTCACTCTCTTCATTAATTAATCTTTTTACTTTTCCAAGCAAATGATTTTGCAGTAATTAACTCATTTCCGCACCTTCCAAATAGAAGCATTCACTCAAGGCGGAACTGGGGCGTGTAACGTTGGAGCCTAAGTAATTTTGAAATTTAAATCAATAAAACATATATATTTAGTACTAAAATTAATATTTTAAAATAAAATTTACATAAAAATTATTGATTTTCAAAATTTTGGGGCCCTCCATGTCTTACGGAGCATACGCCCTACATTTACTAGTGGTTCATTTTCTCATTTCTTTAACATAATTTTTGCCCACTTCTTGTAGAAAAATTCTAAGATTATTATCTGAATTTCAGAATTTCTTCATCTTTAATATATTTTTTGATTTTATATTTATTTTATGCGAGATTAAAAAAATATATTAATAAATTATCTGAAATGAGAAATATACAGGTTTCAAATTTAAAATTATATTTCCTCATTTTTTTCTTGTTGAGTATACTATGATAAGAAAGTGATGATATAATGTGGGCTTTTACTTTTAGTATCTAACTATATGGCAATTGAATACAACCATTATTTAAAACAAAGAAAATAAAATCGATTTTACAATAGAAAAATTACATTTGAATATGTTGTTACTCTCAAAGTAATTTAAAATTGATTACATGTATGTATTGGCAATAGACATGTTTCACAAATGCTAATGAATAACAAAAGATTAATGACGGATATGATATATACACTACAACATAAATGAATAAATGATATTAGTAACACTTTCAAAAATATTACCTAATGACCATAAAATGTTACTATAGACAATAGGTAAGCGACTTTGTGGTCTTTGCCGCACTTGCTCGTGCTACCTATAGTCTAATGTATCAGTTTTATTAGCTTTTAGTAATACTTTTCTAAGTGTTACATTGGGTTTTCTATTGGTAACACTTTCAAGCAATATTTTTAAAGTGTTACATATGAATCTTATGTAAGACTTTAAAAAAAAATACTTCTACAATATTACATATGAATCTTATGTAACACTTTTTTTTGTAGCACTTCTTAGAAATCTTGTTTTTTGCCACCAAATAGATTCGAACCCATGACCTGTGTTATCTATGGAAGTGACAATTTGCCACTAAGCTAAGTTGATTCTTATTACAATTTTTTGCTTTATTTTATATATACACACACACACACACATATATATAAATTATATTATATGTATATATAATATATTTTATATAATAAAGATTATATTATATAATATATGTATTAAATTATATTATACATTGTATATATCAAATTTTATATTATATAGTATATAGTTTGAAAATCATATTATGTTATATATTAAAGGACACACAAAT